>PNEQ01103397.1:0-53142 GCA_003012365.1 Medauroidea extradentata | reverse complement strand
TGTGTTTTACTTTTATGGACTGTACGTACTTAAAAACTGTCAGATGTTATTACTGTTCACTTTTAACTTTATGTGTAAAATAACCTATATAGCGTTACCCTTTGAATAAACCGAACTAGCTAATTGATAGAGCGACAATTGTAGAAAGATGGAAAGAACAAATGTTATGATTTCATACTGGTTCTATTTTCTGAGAACGACTTCATTAGTCTCATATAGCAAGTGCGATATTCGGTGAATATAATGTACCACGCATATCGATATATCGCTGCAGGCACGGTATCGAAGTGCCCCGCCTAGCCCAGGAATCTAGCGACATCTTACATTAATGTGGTTTTACAGTTTTGCGCCATATAACAGGCGCGATGTTCGACGAGTATCATGTTGGGCCGTGTATCGATGTATCGCTACAGGTGTGGTATCGAAGTGTCCCGCCCATCCCGGGAGTGCAGATATTTCTCACTGTTGGGTATATTACGACGTATCGTTTACGATGCATCGTTACATCGTACAAGACAAGATAGCGAAGACAATATCCCCGAGTCTCACAGGTGAGGTGGGTTGCACAAATATCTTAATGTGGGTAATATTTCCCTACACATTTTTGCGCCATATTTCGAGTGCGATGTTGGAAGAGTATCGTATCGTGCAGTGTATCGATATATCGCTGCGGGCGTGGTATCGAAGTGCCCCTCCCAGGCCTGGAGCACACAATCATTGTTGCCTGAGCGCCTCCCCAGCCATTAGGGCGGCCATCTTGACCCCGGAGGGCGCCAGTCAACAACGTGTGGTCGAATAATTCAAGTGCGTGTGACCTGGGCAAACGGAACAAGCGCTCGCTCGCGCGGAAACCCGGTCATTAACAATTTGTTGACAGTCCATCAGTAAATGCAAGCCGGGAGGCGCCGCCCCGCGCGTCATCAAATAACCAGGTGGTGATGCGCTTAATGTAACATCACTTAGCTGGCGCGCGCCGTAGGTACAGTCGCTGCACGCACCACCGCACCTCTTGTTTCGTGGACAGTCGCTTCCCCTGCTAAATAGATCCGCACTGACAAAAAAAAGCTTTGTAACTACCGCTACATATTTTGCCATTATGGACCTCACAAACTTTTTAACATAAAAATGTTGCTGCCCCCAGTAAAGTTATGCAGTGACTATAATAACATACTGCAACTAGTAAAACAACTTTGTGAGCTTCGTTATGATAATAAATTTTATGGCCAAAACAAAACCCATTTTTCTGTGCGACAGTGTACGGGAACAGACATACAATATGTGAAACAGCAGGTAAAACTAAAGTGAGTGAGAGATTTTGGTCAGTGCTTGACATCGAGGTCTTAACAGGAGTCCTGTCACGCGTATTCTGTTTTACGCTAAACCGCTTAACTTATTCATATTATGTATCCACGAAAAGAACACACATTTGAAAATATGCTTCTATGTTTTCAAAAATTCAGCACGCTTGTTAGAAACATTATTTTTGGGCCCCTCGAAATGGCTAAAACATATTTTTATTATAGATTCTTGTAACTCCGAAAATATTACCTGAATTCGTAAAGTGCAAAGCGAGAGACATGCGTTGGTATTTACTTCATACTATTCAAAAATAAAATGCAATGGTCACCTGTTAAAGTCCCGTAGGAATATGACTACAAGGAAAACCTTGCACGCCAGTTTGGCGCTGCGAATAGAGGCGATATGCTTCTCGTCAAGCGTGGGACACTGGCTCTTATCGCTACGCTGTTCCCACGCGTCGAAGGTGGATATTCGACACCGGCGAAGACTCCTCTCAAGCGCTGGTGAGGGGTGACGTGATGTGAGTACGGAGCAGCTCCGGAATGAGGGGCGAGGGAATCGGGAGATCCCCGAGAAAACCCGCCGGCCAACGGCATCGTCCGGCATTATTTCACACATGCGAAAATCCGGGGACCGACCCCGTCGGGAATCAAGCCCGGATCGCCTTGGCGGGAGGAGAATCTTCTGACCATTCGTGCACCGCGACTCCCTGGTAATATTAGACATGTCCTGAAGTTCAAGTATTGGAAGAGAGAGACAAAGTGTTGCTGAGCCTATGGGCAATCTCAAATTGTTAGTGTACTTCTTTTGCTGCTAGTACTTTGATTTAGTAAGAACGACTTATTTACCGTGAAAAGAATTCGCACTACTTTGTTTCAATGACTTATGTGCAGTGTCTTTATGTACAGACGTCGCTTATTTGACCGAGCCAATCAGAACAAGGTTACAGCGACACCAAATGTCTGTGATTAGGAGTTATAATCCTTAAGGACGTTGGACCCGTAAAAATTCAAAATTTTATATTTGTGCCAAACTCTGTTCAACTTTTACACATCAGATAACAAGACATTTCCCCGAATAAAAAAAATTGGGCCCATTGTTTTAGCATAATCACCTATCAAAGTCACAAAATGGCAGTTGCGGCGTAGCCAAAATAATAAAAAATAATTAACTTGCAGAAACAAGATAATTCATATCGATACTTAATGATGTTAGCTACTCCAAGACACTTTTGTAAACACAAAGCGATATATTTTTGTATTTTTTGAAAATTGATGAAAATGAGTAAATTTTTGCATAAGTTTGACTTTCGGCTGCTACTGAAATATTCAAAACTAACTTTTGTCAAACATGTCATGAAATGCATTGATACACTGACTTTCAGTTCCCGTAATTTTGAATTCATTAGTTAATTATTTATTTTTTATTTTGGCTGCACCGTAATGGCCATTTCGTGACTTTGATGAGTGATTTTGCAAAAACTATGGGGCCTATTTTTTTTATTTGGGGAAATGACGTGTTACCTTATGTGCAAAAGTTTAACGGTGTTTGGAACAAATATAAAAAAATGAAATTTTACGGGTCCAACGCCCTTAAACGCTGAGAGTTAAAAACGTTCAATAATCGACCACGAAACGGAGCTGCAGATCTGAACGTAAGACATTGAAATAGTTGACACATAATTCTTCCCAGCAAAAACCAGTTGCTCTGCTAACCACGCAAAAGATTGTGTTAATTATTATGGGAAAACCTAGTCTTTTGAAAAACTTTTTTTGTAAACTGTTCATTATTACTGGAAAACATTGTCATTTGAAAACTTTTACTTTTTTAAACTTGCTTTTGGCTTCATTGAAGAGGGAATTTGTTTTATTTGTAGATCTCGTATATATAATAACCAACATGCATAAATTATAATTTAATTGCCAATTGCCTATATATACATATATATATTTACACGCTTACACATAAATTGCCACTGCCAGGCTATCTATAAGAATTGGAGAAAAACTTACACACAAATTATTGCAAGAAAAAACAACGAACCCAGCTTAGGAGGACTTGGGACTTTTAGTATGTTGTTCTGTACATTAAAGTGTGCTTGTGTGCCAATTTTCAGATTTACAATGTTTTTATAAGGTTATTAAAATTTACGTTTAAATTGTGAATGTAATGTATTACTTATGACGTTTTTGCAAGAAAAAACAATGAAGCGGGTTTAGGAGAACTTGGGACATTTAGTATGTTGTTCTGTACCCTAAAAAGTGCTTGTCTACTAATTTTCAGATTTACAATTTTAAAGGTTATTTAAATATTTATTTTTAAATTGTAAATATAACATAATATTACTTATTACCTTTTTGCAAGAAAAAACAATGACGCCGGCATGAGAGGACTTGGGTCTTTTAGTGTGTTGTTTAGTACACTTGGTAGAATACTCACGCCAAATTTCAGATTTACGATATTTTTTTACAGGTTTTCATAAAATTTTGCTTAAAATGCCTGTGTTAATATGACTTGCATTAAAAAGGAAAATTAGAACTTCATTTATACCTGTAAGCTAGTTTCCTTTCGCCTGATAAAGAATATGACTATTAGTGTCAAATGGAAAATCTAATTAAAATTAAACTTTGCACTAATTATAAATATGGACTTAATAATTGACTGTAATTTTAAATGTAACAATATTTTATGGAAATAAGGTGACGAAGAAGGCTGTTGACGCATCATTATTAATATGATTTACAACACTTTTACTTTATTTTATGGATCAGCAATTCATCACACCAAAATTAAAAATACGTCCTTTGCTACTATTAATTACAATATTCACATTGTAACTCATTAAAATAAACGCATTTTTAACATCCTAATGAAACTATAAACATTATAACCTATCGTTTCAATTATTTTTATATAAAAAATTCTGATTTAAAGACACGTATAAAGTGTGAATACGTTTGAATTTTTCTCCTAGGCACAGTAACGAACTTAGACCGTTACAGACACAATTGCTATAATGTTATCAAAATTCTCCCGTAATTTTTGAGCGCTTATTAAAGTTTGGACTATTTTTTTTGTATATTACTTGTGAATTATTTCAAGAAAAATTGCTAAGTCTTCACTGAATTTTGTTCAAGTTAGCAAAATCACGCCCACCAGTGATATACGTTGCATTTGTAAAGACCTATTATTAGCGACTCAGGCAGTACCACGTTTAAATTTGAAAACATTTATTTGGAAAAATATATACAACATTTCTGAATTTCGTTATGTTTCATTTGGTGAAATAAATTGTTAAATGCTTCACTTTCCTATGTTGTTGTGCTGTGTTTGGTATTGTTTAAGTATACCTGCATCAAGAAGGATATCTGCGGAGTTCTACATATGTGGTGTAAGTGTCCTGGTCATTAAGGGGAGTGACCAGCTGAGAGTATGTTTCAGTCATATAACGCTATTCCTGTCGATTTTCCCTACTACACTTTACAATAGTATTTAGACTGTTGCAGCTTTATAGCTTACCCCTCAATAACTATTGTACATGATAGATTATTACTATTGCTATTATTACAAAAGTTTACAGGTATATTAATTTTAAACATCGTATTCTCAGTTGAGTTTACACGGTGTATTTTAAATTACAGAATTTTTTTTTAAAATCAAAGTAATCTAGAACACAATTCTCGCGGCAAATAAAAAATTAGTATTATAATATGATTATTTCTTATGGTAATTAAGGAAATTGCTGCTCGTAATGTTTTGTGGTATATGGAATTAAATTTAAATTTATTTTCCCGTGGAGAATGTAAAATATGCAACATTACTAAAATACCATTTTATCACAAAAATGAACATTTTCTTTACATATATCGTTTCACTTTAGGTGACTAGTGATTGGTCGTGTCAGTAATATAAGTAGGTATCTGAAACGTTAAGTGAACCTTTATGTTCATTCTCTTTCTCTTCGGTTATAATACATCATAATTAGAGGCAGGGAAAATTCGCTGTTTCACTTATCTGTAGGCTAGTCTCCAAGAACATACGCGCACTTAAGCAACGAGCTCCTGACACAGTGATATGGGCCTGCATTTAGTTCAATTTTAATTATTGGCTCAGAGACTTCCAGGAGCTGTCAAGTACCTATTATGAAGTGTCACGAACTTACAGTTGACGGAATTCTAGCTTGCGCCTAATAGAAAACGCGAATTTTTCAGGTCCCTTATCATGAAACACGTGTTCTGAATAGGGCGTTCTGAAAGTGCCTCAATTACTTTATCAGCACATGCCTCATGTCTGCAGAATAGTTTTGTTATCAGTAGGGCTAGGAAAAAATCGCGGGGTCAATGACCTGCATGCTAGAATCCAATGACCTATACATACTCAAGCACGTCTATTCGTTCATTGTCTGCTGTCTGAATGAGTAGCAGGTAATGGACAAATGGTAAGACTTCGGTATACACAGGATATTGGATTCTAGCATGTTGGTCGTTGAACTTGCGAAGAATTCCTAGCCTTAGTTATCAGGACAGGTGACTTCTAGCAGATAACCGCAGTGGCCGCTCTACAAGGTATCTGGTACATTTTAACTAGTTTTCTGTTTTCTGTTCATCAATATGCTTAAGGCTAATCTAGCGTGTTTTATTCAAATTGGTGAAAAACTTTATTTTTTACAGAATAATTTCAAGAAATTCAAGACTAAAAGAAGTCATACGATGTAGAGTACGTTTCTATGCAAGCGTTTTGCAAAATAATGCAACGTTCGTTCGAGCAATACCAATTTCCTTGATTATGGCTTGCTTTCAGAACAAAATTGATTATATTTGGGTGCAAAAATCTGAAAACCTATTAGGTATTTAGCTACTGTAAAATTATGTTTAAATTATGACATATAAACATATAAACATTTTTTACTTTAAAAAATATTTTTTGAAATTAGTGTCAAACTGTTGAGCACGGGGCAGTGCCGGAATGAAAGGGCGGAGTAATCGGGGAATCCTCGAGAAAACCCGCTGGCTGACGGCATCGTCAGGCACGATTCCCACAAGCGAAAATCCGGGGACCAACCCTGCCGGGAATCGAACGCGGATCTCCTTTATGGGTGGGGAATGGTTTGGCCATTCGGCCTCCGCGACCCTACTTAGGGAGATTAAAATATCTTTCCGTGGATGAATATAAAAACTTTTAATTAACCGTCCTCCAGGAGCTGGTAATAGGGCGCCGCTTGTATCGTTGTTGCCTGGCGGCCTGAAGCCATGACCTGGAGAGGGGAAAGGGGAGGAATAGTGGAGAGAGAGGGAGGGGAAGAGGCCAGCTCGGGGTCCGCCGTTGCCATGGTAACTGTTGATCCTTCCTGAGCCGTGCTGTTATGCGCCGTGATAGCGCCGGCCAATTCACTTAGCCGACAAGTGATCGCCATCGGGCTGGTTGGAGTACCACCTCACCCACACGCCAAATTGCCACCCCCTCCCCCCACCCTCGTACCACCGTTACACTGCCAGTAACGTCCACGAGACAAACAAGAGTTGGTGGGGGGAGAGGGGAAAGCAGTTTGCACCTTGCACGGTGTTCCTCGCACACCCTCAACTGAACAATGTTCTTCACAACTACAGCCATTCTGTAGCTTAGTTACAACTTACATTAATTCTACTGCAGGTTAGAGTGATCAATGTTAAAATTTTGGCACAGGGAGAATTTCTGCCAACTGAGTGCTGATGGTATCGGTAAGGGGTGTAAATTGACCGATCACAGAGCTTTCCTGAATTTTAAGTAACATTAAAGCCATGATTAGTGATGGTGACATTTTCACGAATTCAATGACCTGCATGCTAGAATCAAATATCCTATAAATACTTAAGCCTTGTCTATTCGTTCATTGTCTGCTGTTCAACTGAGTAGCAGCTAGTGGACAAATAGTAGAGACTTGAGAATGCATAGGATATTTGATTCTAACATGCAGGTAATTGAATTCGCGAAATTTCACCGTCTCTGGCCATGATATTTCATTAATTTCAAACAATTACAAATAACTTGAATATTGTTTAACCCAAGGCTTTGAAAAAAATTTGAGACTGTGTACAATCATACGATACGTAATTTTGTCATTTTTTTCAATAATTTACCGTTTGCTAGTAAAAAATTATTTTACATCATTTTGTCTTATTTTGACAACAAAATATGTGATGTTTGGTGTGTTACAAAAAAATTTCAAATACAAACTATGATATTTGAGTGTAAAAACTGTACGAATCCATTTTTGATGTTATTAATTTGGATTTAAAAAATATTTTCGAATCCACTGCAAATCTAAAGAGCGAGGCCTTAAGTTAATAATTTTAAACGCGAAATTGTTTTTTTTTTTTTTTTTTTTCAATTTAAAGTTAAGTTACTTCTGTCGTTTCCAAAGTTATTTAAAGTTTTTTTTTTACTACGGTTTCGTATTTTTCTGGCCCCTTTGCGATAGCAGCGAATATAGCGGCAGAAATTTTCCCTATGCCAAGCTCTCCCATAAGAAAACACATTTTCTTTCTAACCTGTAGTAGAATTAACCTAGTTCTAAGCTATAACTAGGGATATAAGAGATCTTATACCACTTTGTTTCAGTGCCTTATGTGCTCTCCTGTAGCTCTGCTTCGTGGTCAGTGATTGGGTGATTTAACTCTCAGATTCTTGGTTTTCTACCAGCCAATCATTGACGTGTAGTGTACTAGTAATCCTTGTTCTGATTGGCACAGTCAAATAAGCGACGACTCTACACGAAGACACGCTGCCAATAGAGCCCACGATTTTTCGTGAAAAAAATTATGCAGCAGTTTGTTGCAGTGCCTTATGTACACATATGTAGCTCTGCTTCGTGGTCAGTGATTGGGTAATTTAACTCTCAGCGTCTAGGGTTCTACCCGCAAATCACAGACGTGTGGTTTCGCAGTAACCTTGTTCTTGTTGACACAGTCAAATGAGCCACGTCTGGGCAATAACACATTCTGCCAATAACCATGAAGCACAGATTTAAGGCATTGAAATAAAACTGTTGCAGATTTGTTTTCGCGAAAAATATAACCACGAAGCACAACTGCAGATTTGTGGCAAAAATCTTTCCTATTATATTATTGTAATTTAGTACGAATCAGTTCGGATGCATTTTGCCGTATTCATAGCACAATAAATAATTAACTACTAAGTACCTAATTTTAGTAAATGACAAATTATTAGTCTTAAAATGCTAATTGGAACTTGATACAATACGTGCTATATTGGAACATTTATTTTTTATCCTATTCGAGAAAATAGCCAGTAATACTGTACCTTCGCGACCAGTATCCGTGTTTCGCAGATATACCTCAAAACTTTTTATCACCTTAAATAAGAGACCTGAAAAATTACTACTTTCTTTCAGGCACAAGCTACCATTAAATAAAATTGTAAGTCGTGTCACTTTCACAATTTAAAGCCATGTTCTCTTTTTACGCCTAAACAAGAGCAGATATTAATCATATATGTGGCAGTTTTGTTTTGAAATCGTCTTCTACATGTTGGCATAGTAAATACTATGGTTTTAACTGATTATGAAACTAACGAAACTCTGGTTAATTGACATTTTAGTCAAAACCATACAATTTCATGCTTATAAAAAATTAGCTGTCACAGGAAAAACCATTTTAAACAAAACTGCCAAACAGATTTTTGATATCTGCTCTTGTTTAAGTTAAAAAAAAAATAATTACTGCAAAACAGCAGAAACTAAAGAGCATGGTCTTAACCCTGACTTATTTTACTCCTCGTAGTACGAGATGAACAAATAATAAAAAGCAAACTAAATGTATAATCGTGTGCTATACCGTGTAAGCTAGCAGGCAATGAGCAGCTACTAACGCATTCATTACAAGTACACATATAATCTTAGATGCTAGCCTACAGGACAGTGACCCTGCACATTTTTCCGATCTGTCTCCGTAAACACTGGTCAAGCTAATGTGTTTTGAAATATCACCAGTCTTGAACATTTTTTGCGGAAATCAGACTTCTCTACCTTTAGCTAAACATACCCAGATAGCATGTAAGCTTACGGCAAGCCTGCAATTGACTTGATTTAGGCTTGACATTACAAGCCCTATTTGGTAAGTTTGATTCACGCTTGAGTCAAGCCTATTTTTTACAGTTGTATCCTGCCTTGTACGAGGCAAGCTTGCAACAAGCTTGCAGCAACAGTGAATCAAGCTTTCCTGGCAAGTTTGCTGCAGGCTTGTGTGGAGACCAGTTAGCTTGATTCAAGCTTATGACTTGACATGACAAGCTTGCTGCAAGCTTGCAGACTTGTCAAGCTTGATTCAAGCTTATGTTGCTATCAGGGTATAGCGTGGAAATATGAGCAAAGTACAGGCAGTTGCTTTTAAAGTTTCAGCGCATGTATACATATTCATTGATTTAAGGTGAAGCCGAACATTATACATCTGTCCTTTACGTCTTGTTTCCAGATTCATTCGCGTTTTATTATACAAAGCTGAAAATACAGCATTTCACTTATAATCATGAAACGAAATTCAGTCACAATTTACAACTTTTGGGAAACGATTTCAGTAAAATACATAATAATAACCCCGATTTCACTATAGGACTACATGTAAATAGTTGTTATCAAGCGGTACTTTGATGCAGAACTTTTATTTAAGTTTGGCAATTTAGCTCACTATTAATTGGTACCCATCGTAGTTTTACCCTATTACAGTCCTCAACAATTTTCTATTGAATGTTACAAGTCTTGGGCGACCAATAATGTAATAAAGCGATGGTTGCAGTTATTGTGTACATGTCGCTTGCAACAGGTGTAGGATCGTGATTCCTGAATGTCAGGAGCAGCCTAAACAAAACAAAAAAGTGAGTATTTCAAGAATCCTAGAAAGGTAAAAAATAATCAGAAAAAAATGTGTGTTTATGATTTATTTAAATATAAGATCTTTAAATAAATTACTTCAATAAATACTACTGTGCCTTCTTTGAAGTGATATGAAATTTATACAAAACAAACTTTTCTTCATTTCGTTGGCTTACTTCTAGAACCTCGTAAGTCCAAATTTTCCAAATTTTGTATTCCAGGTGAATTTGGTGCTAATTTTCATGGCGCTTCTAGTGTTAAAATCTGCTTAATTTACTATGCGTTAGCTTTCTTCTGTTGTCAAATTAAAAAAAAAAAAAAACGTCGTACCTATGGTGTAGCATTTCTACGAATATTATCTTTTTGCTTTCCTGTAGAATCTGCTGAAATGGACTTACGAGATTTTAGAAGCAAGCCAACGAATTTTGTTTGTTTGAAAGCGCCGACACTAGCTTTTTACAGTGTTAATTTTATCAATAAATATATGTATTTTTCATTCTGAGAGACACTATTACAAGCAAATGAAAAAAGATAGGAAATAAATAATTTTACAAAACATCTGAATAACTACAAAATATACATGTCTAGTGAAAACCGAAAACACATTTAAATAAATACACATTCATTTATGACAAATTTGTCACAGTATTTACAAGTAGTGCAACCACAATTCTAGATTATCTTTCTGTCCTTAAGATACTGTCTTTAACACGAAGTAATAGTTAATGATGACCGTTCTTTATTAGTTTAGTATGTCGTAATTAATACTACACTTTGTGATGTGACTTAGTGTATGCACAAGTGTTTTCTCTATATTTTCAGTTTATATAGTACAATCGAGGCGGGGATTGTAGATCAGGAGTATATGCACAAATAACGATGAAAACATTCTCATAGCAGAGACAAATCTACATTTTGGCACTAAGGACAACCCAGTATTTGATTTATGGAGACTCGCTGTCATTGAGTATTGTTGGTTACTGTCTCAAATTCTTCATAGTTTTACTTAAGTCTGCCATCTCCACAGTCTCGTCATTCAGGTGAGTGCAGTTAGGTCTCACTCAAACATAGCACTCGGATAGTACAGAATCAGTAGGCTAGAGGACGCATAGACAATGACATTAAGGGCCGTATATATAGACCTCTTTCAAATGACAACCAACTGCTCACCAATGCTTTCTCTATGAGGATAGCAGTTGGTTGTCATTCGAAAGAGGTTTATAATATCGGCCCTAAGAATACTCAGTTATTAGAGAAAACATAGTGGCTCAGAACTTAATTATTTTCCAAGAATCATGTCCCGGTAACACTCCATGTACGGCTGATATTACCTCATAACTACAATCTTTTTCCCTTGGGTCAATTTAGTTCCGAACTTGTGTACTTGACGACACTCAGCGATTAGTAATCATACACTCTTATTACAACATTGGGATATATATACTGCAATAGGCATGCAGATATCCTTGGCATAACATGTTTGATGGAATGGAGTGGATGTAATGAGCCTGATCTGACCATATTGTGTTCAAAATATAGTAACAACCAAAGGATTTATGTGTGCAACGGTTAAATTAAACTACCTTTGTTTTTTAGAATACCCAGAGTTCAGGATTTACACTAATTTGGAGCAACCTAGGATGATTTAGACACGAACAGTATATCTCATCTAGTACATTGCTGTCTATTGCACCCAGAGCGCAGCAATGGGATTTTCTCAATTGATCGATTCTCGCTCATCCAGTGCTATTCCTATAATTCACCCCTGGCTTCCCCCTAGTTATGCCCATGTTGCTATACTTGGCTGATATGCAGAATCATAAAAAGTTGTTTCCTGAAGTGTAATGTTCATAATAACCAGGATACAGCCTTGGTGTATCGCCATAGCTGCCATAACTGAGTTGTTCTGGCAAATTGGGCATATATTGTGCACCAGACCATTGTTGATAATCGGGATACTCGTATCCACCATATATTGATGATTTTTTCTCGGTTTTTATATTCTTTACAGAATTCAACCATTCATAATAGTCATTCAGCCACAGAGACATTCCGTCTTGTCCAGCATATGTGTATGGCTTTGTCCCATGTGGCATGCTACTTCCAAAACCAAAGCCATCGTAAAAATCAGGGTATTCTTGAAGACCTGCTCTGGATCCACCATAATTGTGTGATTTGATTCCAAATTGTGAATTGAGTTCATTACTTTGCCATTGGGAAAACTTGGGATTATGATGTTGGAATTCTTTGTGCCCATAATAACGTGATTGTTCTGGCCAAAGCGAAGCATCGTATTCAGCGCCGTAACCTTGAAGATACTCAGGGCGTTTCAGTGAAGTTTCCTCGTGTCCATCACAGTTAGATAGTTCTGGTTCTTCGTGTGTGTAACTGTGCCATTTATGAATCTGCGATGGGATTCTCCCGCGACCACCAGAGCCACGAGCTTTCTGCCCGAACGGTGAATTGCGTAGTATGCTGTGCAGCCATCGACGGAAGGCGGGGTGCTGTTTTATGAATTTCTCGTTAATGCCACTCGCGGATGAATTCATATCTCGTAGGAAGTAAGGATCAGTGTCGTTCTCCTGGAGCTGATGGATGTACAGCAGCGTCATCTTACCGTGGAGGTTGGGGTCAAGTGTTTTTCTTAGGCCTCTTTCAGAGTCATCGACATGACGGTGGTCAGCACTGCGGGGCGGGGTTTTCCGTGACTCAGCTGGCGCATGGGCAGCCCTGTCGTTTGTCTCGTCGAACGCGAGGTGCAGCAGCACTATTGCCTCTGCACCGTGTCGTTCGGCCGAAGTTGGGTGTCCAGGTACGTCATTCCTTGCGTCGTGTTCTTGAAGACTCGCGAGCCGCTGGAACTCGATTGCCTCTGCGCCATGTTGCTCGGCCGAAATTGGGTGTCCAGGTACGTGATTCCTTGCGTCGTGTTCTTGAAGACTCCCGAGCTGCTGCAGCTCAATTGCCTCTGCTCCGTGTTGCTCGGTCGGAGTTGGGTGTCCAAGTTCGTCATTCCTTGCGTCCTGTTCTTGAAGACTCGCGAACTGCTGCAGTGCCTCAGGCAAAGTGTTCGTCTTGGGCAAGCTGTGGCCTTGGCACGTATGCAGCAATGCAAGTACTACTAACTGCAACACACGAAATAATGATTAGGAACTGGAAAATTCGGCGAAATAATATTAAGATCAAGCTTCACTGCAGCAACATATGCATTTACATTACTTTTACAATTAGGTCCACAGTTGTATACTAATATTTCAAAACAACTTTTAGCGAGCCTTAAACCTACAAAATGAAAGTGGCGAAACCTCATTTCCAAGGAGCCATGATTTTCACGAAATGATTTTTGCACCACTTTGTTCTTAACTCCGGTAGTGGACACCTTCAATTAATTGAATGATGTTTAGCTCTCAGCATCTCGATCACAGACATGTAGCGTCAAATTAACTTTTTAGCCTACTTTTCGAAGGAAATTGCAGGCTGTGTGTGCATGTGCGTGTGTGTGGTTGTGTATGTGTACGTATATGAGTTTGTGTGTTTCCCCCCTAAAATCTTTTGAACCAGTAGACCGAATTTCGTCAAACTTTGTACATATATAGAACTTTGAAATCTGACTTGACTTTTATATATTTCATTTATGACCTACGCATATTTTCGAAATGGTGGCCAATTAAAAATGTTTCTATCTAACTCATGTCTAAGGAACTGTAAATATTAATTTCATGAAATTTGGTACACATATACTACATATTAATCTGACTTGACTTTGGCGTACCTCGTTCATCCTTTTGTAATATTTTTAAACTGCGTCTATTTATATTTTTTATAATATAAATATATGTCAGGAACATTTTTTCTCAATATTTTTAAACTGGGTACTTGCATATTACTTAGCAAGCTGTCTTGTTGTTAGTATACTTCGTGTATCATACGTTTAAATCAAACAGGTTTCAAATATTACAACATCGGTATTCTTATTGGCTCAGTCAAATAGAGTAACAGATCAACGTACAAGAGAAAACCAGTAATATCTTGATAAGCAGAAAATACGCTGAAACCCAGCAAACAGCTAAGATTTCCGCGATTATTCATAATCTCTCCTGATAAGTAGGGACCCTGGTTTTCCGCGAAAATAATTTGCCCCACTTCGTTTCAGTGCCTTACGTGCACATCTGCAGTTCTGCTACGTGGTCAGTGATTGGATATTTTAACTGTCACGAGCCTTGGGATTCTACCGGCAAATCACAGCCGTAAGGTGTTGCAGAGACTTTATTGTAATTGGCTCAGACAAATGATATACGGCTCTTCACATAGACACGCTGCCAATAACCATGAAGCACGATTTCAGATGTGTGCGCAAAGCACTGAAACAAACTGGGGCAAAAATCTTTGTGCGAAAAACCAGGGTCCCTATATATATATATATATATATATATATATATATATATATATATATATATATATATATATATATATATATATATATATATATATATATATATATATATATATATATATGTATATAGCTAAGATACAAGAACACAGGTAATTTAACCTTTCAAAATCCTCTGTTTGTAATGATTATCGGTTGGTAGTGTTCGCGAAAAATTTTTGCACCAATTTGTTGCAGTGTCTTACATACACATCTGCAGCTGTTCTTCGTAGGCAGTGACTGGATGTTTTTAACTGTCAGCGTCTTGGGATTCTGGCCGCCAATCACAAATGTGTGGTGCAGCAATAACCTTGTTCTGATTGGCACAGTTACATACGTTAAATTAATAAATATCGAATGAAGGGGATACTCGAGGGCCATAGTTTCACACCCCGGATGCATACATGTTATTGGGCGTCCATAGGCATATGCTTGTCGTAGAGGATGATATGAAATTAGGCCATACAATGGAGAGGCCCAGGATGAGAAGACCCGGGGCTGGGGGGACACGGAAGATCCCTGAGAAATTCCGCCGATCAGCGACATCTTCCGGCACGATTCCCGCATGCGAATGTCCGTGGCCCCTACCCCGCCGGGGATCGAGGCCGGATCGTCTTGGTGGGAAGTGAGTGCTCGGACCACTCGACCACCGCGGCCTCTCTCAAATAAGCCACGCCTCTGCACAAAGACTCACGATGCCAATAACCACGAGGCGGAGCTGCAGATGTTTACGTAAGACATTGAAACAAGCTGGTACTATTCACAAATAAAATAATTATTTCGGACACACACTTTCTGCAACAAATTTTGCTTCAGTGGTGTATGTCCAAAATACATCTTTGCTATGTAACTCACCCCCATAGCAAGAATCGTTAAAAAAAATAATAACAACAAATTGGTGCAATAATATACTCGTGAAAACTACCGGACACCACTAGATTACAATTCTTACAACACTGAAAGAAAAAATTTGTAGGAATTCTTCACTGCAAAATTAATTTGTAGTAATAACAAAATAATTTTTTGGTGGCCACAATATTTTAGTGATGTCCATAAAATTATTTTGTAGTGACCACAAAATAAATTTTGCAGGGTAAATACCCACAAAATATTTTGTAGCGGCCAGAAAATACTTTTTTCCGTAAACCTTTGGAGAACTTCTTGCTAATCACGCACGTTTTGTGTTGTAGTAGCCGTCTTTTAATTGGCCCAGTTAAATGAGAAACATTTAATCACAAGAACACGCGTCAAATTAAGGAAAGAAACACTCATATATCAATTTAATGTATTGGAATCTAATTTGTGCAAATATCTTGGAACCTAGAACTGGCTTGTCTGGTATATATGTATGTATATATATATATATATATATATATATATATATATATATATATACTTTTCCTTAGTGCATGTTTACGTACGTACCTCGCCCAACATTCTGGTTTCTTGTGTAGGAAGTAGTGACTGCGTCAGGATACATCTCTAGTGCTCTATTATAACGTTTTTTTATATCTATGGCTAGATAAATATCGTATTTCCGTCTTCTTATCCACGGCGCATGGAGTTTCTAGGTCGCTGTTGCGAATAAACGGAAAACTATAGTTGCCACGCATATTTTTCTTACCGTATCACTTTCAAGGATGATATATTGAGTTAATATTGAACTGATAATCACATTGTTGACGCTATACAATTATTGTATCAATTGTGTCACCAGTGTGAATACTCGTATTTGATATGAGCTTGTAATCGTACTCAAAATACCGCCTAATATGCACTTCAAATGCGCTGTATCGTGTTCATAAATACGTTTTTTACGAAGTTATTTCATATGAGCCCATTGTGACATTGCACGAAAATAAATGCCATTTCGGACATGGGCGGTATGTTACTGTTAAGACACCGTGGTAATTAATAACACAGATTCAAAGTCCTCCAACACAGTTAAAAAACGATACTATTAGACTGCCGCATTTCAAAAGTACGAACCGGATGTATGAGAAAATTCTGATACAAACATATACTAAGCTTTGCTGCAGACTTTCCTCCAATAAAATTACATGGTAACCGTTTCTAGTCCAAAAGAAAAAATGGATCGGCGGAAAATTTGCACGCTAGTCCGTGCTTGGATCGTTGGGGCGAAGTGGCACTTGATGCGCACTTCAAGGTCGCCCTTAGAGAACCATCACTTGTGAGATTCTAAATCACATTTAGCTCCCACCCTTATAAGGTGCGTCACCTCTTTGTTAATAATGTTCATTTTCGTTTAGTAAATTAAGGGTGTGACGAATAACCGACAATGTTTATTTATGGAAATATTATATATTACCATTAAGTGCGTATTATTGGATTAAATCGGCAGTGGGAGTTACCTCGTGTTTATTATTGGGCGAGAGAACAGTTTTATCTGAAATTTTTATTAGCTTAATATTTTAATAGTTATCCTTTAATTTTTCGAATACAAGGTATGGGTTCTTGAGGTCAGCCCCGTCTATATATGTTACGCTATAATTAATTTTTAAGCATAAACGAGAAAAGATATGAAATACCTGTTAGTTTTCTCCATGTTGGCTAATTTTTTAAAGTAATTGAATGCAATGGTTTTAGATACTGATGTAATTAACGAAATTCTGGTTAATTGACTTTTTAGTAGAAACTATATCATTTCTTGTTTAAAAAAAATTGGCCATCAAGACAAAAACCACATCAAACAACACTGCCAGACAGATTTGTGGTATATTCTCTCGTTTAAGTTTAAAAAATGGATTATCGCAAAACCAGTAGAAACAAGAGAGCTTCGTCTTAAGGGGTATTAATCCCCACCACCTTGGATTTATCTGTTTCTCCTCCATAACTTCTGTTCCAGTCGATGTATCAAATTTTTGTCACGACAGGGCATAGATACAAACTTATTCGATTTTATGTAATTACTGGAACCATAATATATTCATTATTTTGCAACGGCAAACATCTGTGGTGTATAAAATGGGAGTATCCCGAGAAAATTCTGTGACAAACAGTTATGTCAGCCACGTTTCCCAATAGCAATAATCTGAAAAATACAACAACGGGTAATCGAGCCCGGTTGCCTCGGTGTTAGGAAATGCAAGGCTTATCTGTAGAGATTGTGAAATTTTGTGAATTCAATGACCTGCATGTTAGAATCAAATATCCTATGCATACTCAAGTCCCAACTATTTGTCCACTAGCTGCTACTCAGTGGAACAACAGACAATTAACGAATATACAAGGCTTGGGCATGCCTAGCATATTTGAATCTAACATGCAGGTCATTGAATTCGCGTCTCTACTTATCTGCAATATAATCACAGACAACGTTACGATATGATGAGTCAGGTAGGCCTTAGCAAGCTAGCGCTTGCAGGAAGCCGCATCAAAAGTATCTACAATTATTGTTAATACGCAAAAATACTAACTCTTCTGTTTTCAGTTCAAGCCAATGAGAGCTCAAACTGAAAAGCTCGGTTAGAGTTATACAAAATGTATGTTTATGCATTTGCATACAAAATAGTACATTTTTGCCAAACAAATATCTAGTTGTCAGATGAACGTAGACTTACTCTCTCGACCAAACTACATATTTCGTTATTACCACAAAATCAGTTTTGTCGTGTTCCACACTTTGTTAAGCAAACTAAATATTCAGTTCTAGGAAGTCAAATATTTTGTTTGTTCAAATATATATATATATTTATTTATTTATTTTTCACATGTAAAATATAAATATATGGTTATAATTTTATTCAGAGAGAAGACTGCAAGTTACCAACGAACTATGAAAATTTTTTTGTGTTCTATATATACGATTTTTTTTGGAAACATGTTCCCAGAAAAATTTTCGTGTCACGACAGTTATAATAATGTACGTTAGTGATATTCGACTTTATGTGGATGCATATACATACATACATACATACATACATACATACATACATACATACGTACGTACACTCTGATATGTATATATACATGTGTGTGTATGAATTGATACAGACACGACAGACAACAGAAAATATTTCAGAGAATTAATCCAAAAGACAGGATTCCAAATGCACATTTAGGTCTAAACATTTAATGGCAACACATCAACAATTTCTCCTGGTTCATTTGTATCGAAAAAAAATGTATTGGCGACAAATATTCAGAATAAATGCTTTATGAAAGCTCGAAAATGCACTGCACTTCCGGAAACAATTAAACATCCGGGGCGAATGACCGAGTAACAATCTGACAGCGTCCGAGCGATAACGAAGTCTCTCAAGTCCGGCGAGTGCTAGTTTCTAATCTTGCAGATTTGATTATGCTTTCAAGAAGCGTGTTTAAGACGTTTAGATAATACGTTTGTTTGCAGTCTTAACTGTTCTTAGCTTCGACGGTATTGTAGTGCAGCAGGGGACGAGTATTTCACCATGCTAGAAGGTCAAAGACACGATAAAATGAGTTACCATAAGAAAGAGTTATATGTGGTACTTTTTTATCCTTTCCCTTAAGTGATATCTCAGATATTACCTTCTTAACTCTTTCGCACTCGTTAATATAAAAAATATCGTACATGGTTCACGCGATATTTAAATTATTTAGTTATAAGTAAATAGCTTTAATGTAGTATATGTGACAACGAAGACTTTGTCACATATGAGTCCAAATGATTGTGATTATTAAATCTTAAACTTTTCTTATGAAATGTTGAGTATAACCACTTAGTTCCTGTTAAGTGATTTTAATCGTAAACTATGCTCCAATCTAAGCGGATAGCTTAATAGGAGCAAACAGTTGTAACATTTCTTTTATTTTTTCGATATACAGACCATGCTGGGTAATTTTTACACATTGATTCCAAAAATTCAAAACACATTTAACGGAATACATTGAAAGATTTCAAGACTAAGAGCAGCTACGCGGTGTACAAATTCTATGTAGGCGATTTGCTGAATAGTTCACCGTTTGTACGCCATAATATGCTTGGTTTTTTGTTGTTTTCATGGCAATACTGGCGTTATTCACAAAGTACAAAAACCTTAAAAAATTGTAAGGTTTATTGCTACCGAAAATTAGGTACAAATTATGATATATCCTGGTCCAATATATTTAGGGAATTTCGATACAAAAGTTCTGTTGCTTTGGAAATAATATTTCCGGAATCACTGTAAACGTACCGGGAGAGAACCTAACTATAAGGATTTAATCACTTTTAAGAGTGAGCGATGGTCACCATCTTGCATTTTTGTATTTTGTGTCATAACATTTCTTCTGGCTAAATTTATGCAACTTTAACCTAACTACGGAATAGTATAGGCTACATATTGATAGAATTTTAGAGGCCGTAAATTTATTTTATCGTTATTGTTGCTACATATCAAATTGCAGTTAAACAATTGTTATTACTTTCTTAACTGGAAAAAGATCTCTAACAGCAGTAACGAAAAATAAATATTTATGGTGTCTAAAATTCTATCAATATGTATTTTATTCCGTAAGTAGGTTAAAGTTTCAAAAATCTACCCAGAAGAAGAGTAATGACACAAAATACAAAAATTCAAGATGGTGACTATCACTCACTCTTAATTAATAAATTACTTATCCAACCTAACCTTCAAGGCAGAGCTCAGAGAAAAACATGTAACGGTAAGTATTTGAACGGTCCGACTCAATAGTTTACCTACAACTAAACTTTCTGCAAAATAAAAAAAAAAAAGTTTATAAATGCACCGAATTTCATTCCCCTGCTGCCACTAATGCGAACAAAATTGCTGTTGTCTATCGTCTGCAAAAACAAATATTCACACGTGCGCTAATTTAATACTATATGTTTACAACCACAGTAAAAAATTATATTTAACTAGCTTACAGTAACCACGTTCTTTAAAAAGATAAAATTAAATAAGCTGGCATTTTTTATTAATTTATTGTAACAATTTGTATTTTTACAGCATAGCTCTTATGAGTACGTTATGAGATGAAAATATGTTATTTTGTTTACACTTTTCTGTGTTAAGGGCATAGGCCCGAGTCTTTTGGTTTGAAGAGAGTTATTTTTTCAAACCGAAACGAGAGCCGATAGAGTTACTGTAAATTGCTGCATAACATTGTTGCAAATTGGTTTTATTACGTTCTGTCATTTTTCGAGACAGACTGTATAAAGATTTCATCTAATTTGTCAATTAAAAAAAAATTAATTAGCTGCACATCATGCTGAATTCTGTCCCGTCAAAGTTATAGTCCATAGTTAAAGACTGTTATAGCAAAGTTACAGAACGATTTTACGATATCAGCTCCTAGTTATGTTTTAAAAAAATTGTTATTGTAAAAATTTAGAAACATGGGCCCAAGTTCTTGAGTAACACGCTAACTTCTACAGTAACCGACATGTTTTAACATTTGGTTTTGTTGTGCAAGTTAAGAGTGCGTGGTAGATAAATAAACGCTGAAAACATCAATTGATTTCTACACTTTTTTTCGAAGCCAATATGAATAAAATACTCAATGACAATCCTAGATAATGATATTTGCCAACTTTTTGAGTAAATATTTATCCAAAATTACTAATTCGTTACGCGTGATCTCTTATGCAGCAGTTAAATGTGCGAGGTTCCGGCGTCAGAGATTGTGCCTCAGAAGTTCGTAACACTGGAAACCATTTTGTTTAAAACGTTGGCTAAAACTATTGTCTAGGATTGCCATTGTTTAATTTTTGCAAATTGGTATCTAGAATCCTACGGTTAAAGATTAATGCTTTAAGCGTTGAAATATGCACCACGCCCTCTTAAGCTTGATTTTTCATGTTTTGGTTTTCCAGCAAATGTACTAGCATCCTTCCCAAAAAAATTGCGAATTGTTCGGTTATTATTTGCCCATCTGATCTGAGCGAAACCTTGTTTTATGGCAGAAAATTGTTGCTGCGTTATATTTACCATATGATATTAACGGCCATGGATTGTATAAACTGTTGTTTGGAACATCCTTACACATAAAAGTCACATAAAACTGAAATCAGGACAGTCGAGCAGAGAATTGAATCCAGGATGTTTCTAATGATAGCACAGTGCGTTAGAACTGTGTTATCCAGTGCGGTGAGAGAAAGGATGTTGGTGGAATCAGTGTTTACATACTGGAAGCAGAATGAGCTCCAATCTGCTATCTGCTAGTCCTTAACTGCAAGAAAATGTATTGGACCTGAAGGCCTACCACACGTATATATGTGTAGAAGCACTGAAAAATCGCAGGAAATTTTAGCTGCTTGTTAGGCTCCAACGTTCTGTGTATAGCACTGAAGGTTTTGTATTGATATTGACTATCATTTATTTGAAGAATTGTTTCTGTCTTCTACATACTCCTGCTGCTGGAATCGGTAGAGTCGGTCCCCGGATTTTTGCGCGTGGGAATCGTGCCGGACGATGCCGTTGGTAGGCGGGTTTTCTCGGGGATCTCCCGTTTCCGATGCTGCTCCACACTCACCTCATGTCACCCCTCACCAGCGCTAAAGACCTCGATGATAAGCACTGACAATTATCTCTCTCTCTCTTTCAGCACAGAACATGTGTTATTTGTCCCAAAATATTTTATGTTTGCCAAAGACGGCAACTTCAAGTAAGAGCAGGCTAAAGCTACAACTATTTATTAAGGGCTTGTTCCCGAGTTTTCTTCAGACTGGTGCCAATAACTCAAATATTTTTTAACCAAAAGTTTTGAAAAAATTTAAGTCAATGTGCAATCACACGATGCACAATACTGTGGACGCGTTTTTTTAAAAAGGAATGTACCATTCGCCAGCAAAAAAATAATTTCGTTCATTTTTGCTTATTTCCACGACGAAAAACGTGGCATTTTGGGTAACGAAATCTAAAAAACCGTTCAGTATAATTCTACGAAAAAATTCAGCTACAAATTATAACATATAAGTGTCAAAATTGTGCAGCGAAATTTTGATATGAGTATTAGGTAGCAATAAAAAAAATATTTTCGAAATCACTGCAAAACTCCGTAACAAGGCCTTAAAGACTATATTGACTTTACATATTGTACACGTACGACTGCTGAGAACTTGCGTGCGGCGAAGAAGTGTCCCATGCATTTATGATTACGTATTCAATTAAAGTATACAAACAAGTAGGACGTATTGAGAATATGCTAACTTCGTATGGTAAAATTCCCATACCACGTACATGTTCATTACACCCATTTAATGTGCGGCACAGAAAATTTACCCAATATTTTAACACTATGTATGCAATTGTAAGAAACCTTCACAACCCGCCTTGGAGAACAATCTAAGGACATTATTATCCATTTCTACTTGCTTTTGTGGTATATTATACTTTTAGCCTAAGCTTTAACAGAAATCGTAAAACCGTCTCTTTTTTTTATTAGTTATTTTTTTATTGCATAGTAAAAATATTTTTTCTATACAACTAGTAAAAAATGGAAAAATCCGTGTGTTCACTGCAGCTAACCTCCAAGAATATCAGTGTACATAATTCTACATGTTCCTATCTATGCCGTTTTTTCTAGTTTAATTTTTTAAATCCTGAAAAGGAGCGTAGTCGCAATGCCGTTCAATAGAATTGTTGAAATGGTTTGTACTGTATAACCAATTTTTTTTTTTTCAAAACAAGAACTTCTACAATATGGGCTAACTAAAGACTTAATTAAATTTTCTTAACGTCAATAACCACCCAAAGTTTTAAACATTTATGTTTTTAAAATAATTAGGTTACATAGTACAAACAATTTCCAACGTTTCTATTTAACGGTTTTGGTATATCTGTCTCCTTTCCGGGTTAAAAAGATTAAACTTAGTAAAGTAGCATTAAGTGGGAGTGTTAGACAATCTTATTGCATTTTCAGTTTTTGAGCCACAACATTTCTTTAAATTGTGCTATCAAAATTTTCTCTTCGGCAAAAAAATAAAAGATATATTCTTGGTAAACTGCTTGACATAAATAACAATGGAATCATTCATTAATTTGTCATGCAGAATCGTTGCAAGAGATTACAAGTTAACTTTCAAGAATTATCTTGCAACGATTCTGAAAATAGTTTTAAATGAAATATCCCATGACTATTTAAGTCAAGCAGTTCACCATGCTTTGTCGAAGATAAAATTTTGATAGTACAATGTGAATAAATGTCATGGCTCAAAAACAGAAAATACAATAAAATTGTCTAAATAACACGCTGTCTGATTTTACATTATTGGTTTGCATTAAATCGCTTTGTTATTATTAGTTTCTCGCATTCCAAGATATGTCAGATACATCAAGGTCTAGTTGCGAATGTGACACGAACATATTCGAACTATAGATTGCGATCAAGAGGAAACGTAAAATTTTCAGGTCCTATAATTTATTCATAACAAAACTGGGAGACATTTCCTTCATGATGAAATAATTATTCCCGCAAAATCAGGCAAAATTAGGGTTAACGATTTTAAGTCAACCATAAACGCTAAGCTACAGTTTCATCAATATCAAATTAAGAGCTCTGTACAGCAGGTCATAGATGCCTACGGAAACAGGTAAGCTATAAAGTCTAGACTGACGAGTGCGTCAACAACAGTGTCCGCGTTATGCGCGGGGTGCGAATACGGCTCGCTGTGTTTTGATCGTTGCCTTTATCCTATATGACTTTAAGCGGTGACCCTACTATTTTATTTATAGAAAGTGCGAAGTAAAGTCCATTGCATGCTTCTCCATTTTCGTTTTACGGTTTCGAATGGTATTTTTCACGTGACAGCAGTCTAAGAAAGCCATTTTAAAAGCCATTTTGAGGTGATCCGAATCCTTGTTTCTAAACATGGCGTGTAGAAAACAAAAATATTGAAGCATTGTTGTAAATGTGTTTTATTTTGGTACGCAAACATATAGAACACACTTTTAATAGCATTTCTATAAAAAAAATCCTCACAAGTTGCAAGTGCAAGATGATAGTATATCACGAAAAGTTTGTGTGCCAACATACCCTTGAAAACACTGTAGTTTCTTGTGATATGTATGTTTGGGTTATATACGTCTGACACAATGTAGCTGTCTGCAGACCAATGATATGCATAAAAATTACAATTGTGGGATTTTTACTGGCTCAGTCAAGTAGGGCAGCAGCTCTAAGTACAAACTAAATCCATTTAGTTGAACGTGCGTTGAAATCCAGCAAACAGTCAAGTTTTCCCGCCATAAACCATAATCTGTAACATAGTTCACGCGCCATAGTTGTGTAGGACTTTTTAAGCGTTCACAAACGTAAATGACGTAATATCGATGGCCTAGTTCAAAAGAGAAAAAAACTCAAAAAATTTTCATTTTTAGTTCGTCTCACCAACACATAAACAGAAGTGCCCTCTACTCATTTGAAAAGAAAAACAACACGTAAATTTCCCCCTTTTTTATTAATAATATGCCACTTTATCCAGATTTTTTTAACGAGTTAGAAATTGTATTTATTTCATTTTAAAATGTGATAATTTCAGCAAAGGCAGAATTTAAACATTTTAAACACCCTAAATAGTAGCCTCTGTACTTTTGCTCCAAATTAACACAACCCAAATATGATAATTAACAGATTTTTCGGCGAAACGGAAATCTTTATATTGCATTTTACTCAAAACTGGGAATTTTTAGTTGTTTTCCTTTTGAACTGGGCCATCGATATAACGGCCAAAGGACAATTTAATGTCTCGAGCTCAAGTGTGTATACGACAAATTGTTATTTGTAGAGTAATAACAATGTCAGTCTTACAGATCACTACATAAACTTTGCAAATAACCATACCATGAGTCCTATTTTGTTTCGGAATTATGTAGTCCTACAAATGTGGACGTTATTAAAAGGGAAATACGCGTACTGTGTTGGTCGATTGTTAGTACCTTCGAAAACACTTTAATGAAGAAAATAATAATATTACTAATGAGAAGGTTATGGGGTCAGTGTATTCGCGGCACGGAAGAACATATTTTCACTACCACAAGAACTTTGGCTAGGGTTGAAATTTCGCGACGCTCGCTCGGCTCTGTGATGTTAAACACAGCTGACAAATTTACGACAGTCGCCCGATGTTGGATTGTTGACCAGAATGCAGGGGCTTAATAAAGAGCCGTGGTCGGGTAGAATGAGGGGTGCAGGGTTGGAAGGGTGGTTAAGGGAGGGGGTTGAAGGTATTTTTGCCCCCGTCATCCCCACCCTTCTATCCCTCTCGCCCTGCGCAACCGAAATTGCTACCCTCCCTGGCGCAGTGTACAAAGCCCAATTACACCGGACGCGTTTGTCCCGTTGCTGATTTATTCCAGGGCGGGTTCGACGGTGGCTGGAAGGGGTTGGAAGGGGGTAGTGGCGAGGGAAGGTTTTTTTAGGGGAGGGTGAAACAACGGTGCTCAAATTGCGTGCAACGGCACGCGTGTCTGCTCGCCCGGCGAAAATGAAAGCGCGGGGTTGGCGGCCGGCGACAGCGAATTTTAACAGAACTTTATTTGAATTTGTAGGGAATAAAACGATCCACTGGGAGGTTTTACCGTACGGTAATAAAAAAAGGCACCAGGTATGTATCAAAAGTCTGGCAGCATTGTTTTTATTAAAGCTTTAACAATTGCAGTGATAATGTGAACGCTGTTAATTTTATTTTCAGAGCACTGATGAAAATACTATTGGAGAGAAATGAAGTTTGTTTTATGAACACATTGCTTTTTCGTTATTAAATAATGATGTATATAAAACTTATAGCATTTTAACAGCAATTAGTAACCTGTCGGTAAAGTACATCTTATTTATGGCAATTATTTTGTTGGAAAATAATTGTTCAACTGTATGTATTTGTGATTTATTTCATGTAAGTGTGTCGAAAAAAAACGGGCCTTAAAAATACATAAGCCAAAAACAATTTAACCGTAATATGCATGTAATGCAATATGAAGTATTAATTTTCATCTGAATCACACAGCGAGCTATACAAATATTGTTGGCTGAATTTTCTGAAGAGTCGTTTTGAATTTAATTTTAACTAACTTTCAAAATTTAAGACCAAACTAAATGCATCTAGTCACATAGCGGAAGTCATCAGCTGTGAATGTTACTATAGTGGTGTTTTTCAGATAGTTATTTTGGGGAAATAAACTCTGAGAAGAAACTGTACCTAAAAAGTTATATCAACCTATATCCCGTAGTTTGCTTTTCGTATTGCTTTATTAAACAGCTGTGAAGTATTAAAACAATTATTATTTATAGCAAATTTAGGTAATTATTTCAGTTCTTTGAAAGATCGCGTTAAAATTTAGATATAAACATCGCATTTGCGTTTCTAAGTTATAAGCACCCGAATTTTAATTTTTTGTATTATTATTACTTGCTAAGCAATTAAAATCACAACACACATGATAGATAGAAATTGCATTCGTTATATGAAATGATATGTGGCTACTGGCATGGCCATGTCTTATTGATTGTATGAATATTTTCTTGATAGTATGATACATACAAAAAGACGACTTACGCGTAATCCTTTCTTATGCTTAAAATGTACACTAAAATTACCAAGTACATTTTACATCATACTAAATCAATATTTCGTAAAGTTACGATGTTAAATACACGATTGCAGGTAAGCTTAGATTTTAGTAAGTAAAATATGAGATATTAATACATAGGCTTCGAATTACAGGAATATTGACGTATTTAACTGTTTGAAATATGCTAGTTATTGCTGTTAAGTATTTGAATTTCAGTGGCCCACTTAGTTTATCTGACATGAGATGTTTTTGACAACTAAGGGTATATAGCCTTATTTACGATCATAGCAATATCCAACAAAACATAATTTTCGCTGGCTTTACTCGAGAGAATATTTGCCACCACTCTGGACGTTACATAAGCCGTTCTAACCTGACAACAGATCCCTACCGGATAGAAGGATCGATGTGCTATTTGCGATTCGCTCGCCGGAGCCGAGTGATATGATGAAAGGCGACAAACTGACGGAGACCAATTGACGTACTTTTGGCGGCGAGGTAGCTCGATATCCGGCCAGCTCATTCGCGCAGAATATCTCTTAAACCGATTGGCCTTCCGCTGTACCAAACACCTCACCTCCTGTCCAGCCCTTGTCCTATATGATTCTGTTTGAGGGTTCAGATGCACAAAGGCATCGGGCGATGAAATGTTACAAAGCTTTATCGTTGTCAGGGACGTCATTTGGCGGTTCAGGGGGGGGGGATGATTTAGAATTTTAAGTGTATATAATATATTGTTTGTGTTTTGTTATTTAAATAATGCTAACTTAAGCACATAAAACTAAAGTTTTATAGGTTAAAGTTTCTAATTTATACATGCTTAATTAATAAAAAGATGCAACAAGGTCACTGTCGCAAAAAAAATCTTGCCCCCCCCCCCCCCGCAAGAAAAACCTGACATGACGCCCCTGATCGTTGAGTCCAGTTACCAAAGTGAAATATATTGTGTTAAGCAGTCAGAAAAAGGTAGACAAACAAAACTATACGAAAAATTGCTTTGCCGATTTTTAATGGCAAATTTTCTTTTCATAGGTAAATGCATTTCATTTTTCTTATGTGGTGAAATCCAAGTGTTCTTTTTGTCACAAGAAAATTACCATTTAAAAACAATATTACTTATTCTTGAGCTCAAAACAGGTTTATCTTGAAAGGAACACCTATAATATTTCTATCATATCGTTATCTCATTCTTTTCAACAAATGTGCGCATTTCAAAACAACCTTGACGAAAATATCTCAGTCCCTGAAAATATAAATCCACTACACGTTTTGGTCCTTAATTCAGTCAGATGGTGCAGTCCGTATACACGAATTACCTGACACCTTGCCTTTAAGTTCTGGGATTCAAAATGGTCCAAGTGACAATTATTTAGTACTGTAGTTTTTATTCGTATCATTAACATTTTCCAAAAGAATAATCTGCAAAAAATATATTTCCCTCTTAATTTAATTTTCCGGCATTCCATATGAGTATTGCAAAATGCAGTACCTTTAATTAAATGCAATTTTATTTATTCCTCTTAATTTCATGTGGCGAATATAAGGCGAAGTCACCGTGTCATACACTTAACCACAGTATACATAATGAGAAAGCATTTCACAATGTAACAAGAGAAGAAAAAGAAATATTGAATATAAATAGATAAATTAATTAATTGTATTGCAGACATAAAAGGCTAAAAATTTTAAAAATAAAGAAGAAATAATTTTAAATCGCGAAACAATGAACGAAAACCAAAAATAAAAACATTTACTATCACGCGTGATTACGAAAAAAAGATTGTTTACGAGTAACTATTTTAACTGGCTTACACCACTATCAATATAAGTCCTTCATATGAAAATACACATTGCCGAATCAGAGACCTTTTAAATTTCGTGTGTTCAACGACCAGCCAGGCTGGACTCCACAGTCCTGTATACACTATGTCCTCAGATATACATATCTGCTGCTCCAGTGAGTGGCCAGTTGTACATATGACAAGGTAGCGCGGCAGTCAGTCAGATTTTTGCTATTGGTTCTCGAGCTAGAGTTTCATTTAGTTGGCAGCCTGGATAAACGTTTATTTTTCAGCATTCGATGTTTAGAAGTGCGGGAGCATTAAGGACGATACATCACATGTGTCTCGCCTCACCCTGACCTCTAGATGCAAGTCACTTAATTGGCGTGCTTCTTATTGCCGATAACTCAGCTGATTGAGACATTCACTGCTGACCCTACAACTTTATAAAGCAAAATTATAGCTAAATGTGTTTTTGTACACGCCTACAAGGTTGTACAATAAGAGTTTGTGGAAGCGATACGGACAACAGAGCATGCATCTATCATCTTTCCTAAAATGTACCGAAAAAAAAAAAACATCAACTTTCGTTATTTACTGGCGCGGGAAAGCCAGCTTTAAGGATTTCTGGAAGATTTAAAATGTGTATGCACATGAGTTACGATTTTTGATTATTATTTTTAAGCAAACATTGCTAATTCACGTTGATCAGTTTTCGAACAGAATCCTGTCTGTCAAAGCTCTGCACATGACTCGACGGACCGGGCATACGGCCACTGTAACACTGAGAGAATCGCGAGTGTAATTCACGTATTCTGAAGTTCGAACTCAAACGTTCTCCTCTAATGAATTCTAGAAATTTCTGGTCCTCTACCGTTGGGAGGAAGTACTATCATTATAATAGCTAAAACTGTTGTGTTTTATTGTATCTCACTCGCCCGGCACCTCGTCTACTGAGCTCTGTAAGCATGCAGTAAGATTGACAGGCTTTATGTACTCTCAGCCAGTGCTCCTTCCATCCGCCCACGCTGCAAAAGTATTGCAGCACACAGCATACTTTTGTTCTGTCTTCAACTTGCCCCTTCGTTTTTGCTTTAAATATTATTACTCTTCTTTCAGCCCGTGTTCTTATAAAACCTGCCGTCTTCGCCATTGAGACTGTCTCTGTCTCAAGAGACCTACTGAACTTTTACCATCATCAGATTTTTCATCGTCGTGCAAGGCAATCCAGCAATTTATCTCTTCCAGTCTCCTGCCAATCTTGGCTTCGAAGATGTTCCTCAACTTATGTGCACTTTCTGTGTTCATTACAGTTTTCATTGTAAACTAGAGACATTCGTGCTCTAGAGCCATTCTTTTATATCTTGGGTCTTCAAACATTCCATATACTCCATAGGTTGGACAGATTGTTGATGTCGCCAACTTCAGCTCGTATATTTTGGCTCTGAAGTTCCAGTGTCCGTTGTTCAGTTGTGATCAGTAATTATACATTTAAATGAATTTTCTAGCCGTACTTGTGATGACATTTGGTACGAGGCTGTAAGTCCATGTTCCTTTTTCTGATGTTACCCACCTGTATTCCAACTAGCGTATTGCTTGACTGCTGAAATCTGCAGGCCAGAACTTCTTTAAGAGAACAAGACGTTAGAAACATATTAAGAGTGCCTACACAATTCCTATCCTTGAGCGGTCTCACCACAGTATTGGGTAGGAAAATGTGTTTAAACTAATCTACCACGCATTGTCGTGTGCATCATGCGGGGCGCAATTCGTCCTAAATGAACTCTTCTTCACAACTCTGAACCTAGAATGGCCTCCGACCAGTGCTGAAATTGTAAACTGATGTGAGACCGGAATGGTTAATACTACAATCCACTTCCCTTGCATTAATTACGCCGTCACGGTAGCCATGTCCTCTTAAGCGGAGTCATTAACTTACGACCTGGCACTTAATGAGAGAGACATCTCTCCTGGGCGTGTCTCGAAACGACTTCATCCAGCGGCAAAACAAACGTCCGTGTACCGGAGCCGGAAGCAAGCTGTTAATTTCCGGTTATACGTATATATTTCTGGAGCGAGATACATGTCGCTCCTTGGGAGACCGGTTTCTCGTAATGGACCTGAGACACGACGAGGAGAAACAAAATTAGATTTGTAAATTAAGGTAACCGCCTGTCATGGCCGCCGAGCGGTTAGTAGAGCTTCGGACGTTACAAGATTTAAGTTATATTTGCTTAGAAATAGCATTCGAAGAACGTTACACACGTTTATATCCATTTATCCTCTGTGTATATCTAAAGTATATTTATACGCTGCCGTAGGCTACATGTTTATTTTGTGCTCCTTTTTAAGAGGGAGTGATAGTTAACATCTTGAATTTTTGTATTTTATGTCATAACTTTTCTTTTAGGAAATTTTCTGGAACTTTAACCTAAGTACAGAGTATAATACATACTAATAGAATTTTAGACACCATAAATATTTTATTTTCCGTTACTGTTGTTACAAATAGATTTTCTGTTAAGAAAATTACTTTCTTAACCGCAATTCGCTCTATAACCACGGTAAAGGAAAATATAAATTTAAAAATAGATTTAAAATTCTATCAATATGCGTTATACTCTGCAGTTAAGTTAAATGTTCCATGAATTTTCCCAGAAAAAAAGCTACGACACAAAATACAAAAATCAAGATGGTGACTTATCACTCGCTTTTGAGGTATGCAAATCTTGACGCAGAATCTTTTAAAAGGTATAGGCGAGTAAAAACACGTTTATCTTTAAGGCGACCGCCTACCCCATGCTTCGAATGTGCTGTAGCGTGTTCGTAAACAGGTTTTTTCTACGAAACTATTCCACGTGTGCCCATTGTGCCAACGTACGAAAAGAAAACAAACTTCAGACAAGGTTGGAACCTCATTGTTAAGACGCCACGTACATTAAAAACACAGTTTCTTCGCCCTTCAACATGGCTAAAAACGGCCTTTTCAGACTTCCTTACTTCAAATAGTATACGACTTTGAGGGCGCGGTTCATCTCAGTTTTCAACTTCCTTCTTTATTTTTACATTTGTAACAGATATTTACTCAACAACCTCGTGGTTCTAACTACGCGACAAAGATTAATATCTGCATAAGATGTGACACATCCTCTCAAGGCGGATCAGTAAATTACAGCTACGAATTCTACCATTTTCGCTATTATTTAAATTTCCCGTCTCACGTGGCACAGATATTACCTTCTCAAGCGTTACCAAGCTGCCATACCTTCACTATTTTTATTCGTTTTTGACTAGTAACCTTCCGGAGGAAGAGAGCCACTTTTTTTCTACGGGATGGCACATGTATAGTGTAAGTAATAGTAGTCAAGTAATGCCAACTATATATATTGTAAGAAACTATTCCCTTTGCCTTTTTGAAGCATTAAACATTATCGAAAAATAGTAGGCCAAAATAAATGCAGAAGTTCCATTATTCCAAGACGACAGGTGACTGGTCCACCTTAAGGGGCCTCCCTAGATAGTCTGCGATTGTGTGTGTGAGGCAGAAGTGGTGAGACTGCCACTAATCGACGCACATCGCCTCTCCGCGCAAGTTACTCAGCGGCCGTGCAGTGCTTTACTATTAATATTTTCTTATTTTAATCATAAATTGTGACTAAAGCTTCCTGTTAGGAAATTTCTGTATCCCTAATTGTTTTTGCGTAATGAGTCGTAAACGTCAAAATTTGCACTTTACGGTTTTATGTACGCCACTAAAACCAACTAACTTACCATACCGAAAAAATTCACAGTGTACAACAATGATGTAGGCTATGAGTTCAGATATACAAAAACAAATGTATGTATATATATATATATATATATATATATATATATATATATAATTTTGTATTTTTTAAAAATTATTGAAATTTTTTAATTTTAATTTTAAAATTCAGCATTTTTTATTAAATACAAAAATATTTTATTTATTGTTTTTATATATGTCAAATCATAGCCAACCACATAGTTATACACTGTGAATTTTTTCGGTTCGATTCGTCAGTTGGTTTTAGTGGCGTACATTAAACCGTAAAGTGCAAATTTTTACGTTTGCGACTCATTACGTAAAAACTATGAGAGAAACACAAATTTCCAAAGAGAAATATTTAGTCACTATTTATGTTTAAAATAAGAAAATAAATATCTGGCACAAATACAAAAATTAAAAAAAGACGTTGACAACTGAGGTGTACCTCGCCCTTAAGCGGCGACCAAAATATTTTATTTGTGGGCAGCACAGTTCAAAGTATAACGCTTGTTTCTATAGTTGTGTTTTTCGAATCCGGTTGTTATTTTTCAATATACGGCAGTCAAGCCCGTTTTAAGTCAAACACTTCAAACGATTTATGAATGGTGGTTTCGAAACATCACGTTAATTAGAGCCTCTCAAAGTGGCAAAAAAAAAAAAAAAGCTTTTTCAATATTTTATATTTCAGCTACTGCTACCGGCATTAGTGTGAAACTACGGCAGAAAGGTGTAATGGACTTCGTTTATAACTTTCCACTAATAAAAAGAAGGTGTCACCACTGAAAGTGTCAGTCAGGCGAGTGTTCTACGATAACACTGCACGTTGTTTGTGTCTTGCGGTAGAGGCGATACCGCACCAGATGAGCCGGCCAACATCGCCCTTGGCGCCGTGCCTCACTCACACAAACACACGGCCACCAGGCAGGCGCCTTAAGCATAAGTGTAGGCCTTCTGAGTTGTTTGGTCGAGATACGTGTCGTTTAGGTTTGTTTCCCACTGGACCAACCGGTATTGAAATTATGCCATTCCGCGTAGAAGTTGGCATGTTAGTCACGGGAGTGAAGTAAGTGTTGTTTGCTGTATCTAGCAAAGAGGGGAGGGGAAGGCTTGGTGCAAGAACGTAGCAACGGAACAGCCTAAAAAGGGAGAAAGTAAGGAGGAGGGGGATGGTAAGAGGAGAGAAGGTGGGCAGAGGTACATTTATCATCGAGAGGCCCGACCTAACTAGCCTACGTGTGTGTGTGTGTGCGCGCGCGCGCGAGCAGACAAGCTGCCCCATAATTCATCTGGTGTGAACACTGATCACCCTCCAATACTGCCAGATGGATGCTGGTCTTGTTTCGACACGAGATCGAGCCGAGGAGAAGAGAGAAGCAGATGCAGGAGATATCACGTCAACGAATTAAGGCGTGCTAGGTAACGGAACACTTTGAAAAAAAAAAAAAAAAAAAAACGCAAATACGATGCACAGCTATACTTAGGTGATTTACAAAATAGTGCAGTATTTGCTCGTAAAAAATTAAATTTCTTGATTTTGGCTTATTTTCATAGCAGTATTGGTGATACTGTGGACGCAAAAATCTGAGGTTAATTGAGGCCAAAAAATTAAATACGAAAAATTATATATCTGTGAAAATACACTGTAGGGATTGCTCTATATGAAATTATGTTGCTTAAAAAATATTTTCGAAATCACTGTAAACTCCAGGGCGCAGCCGTAAGGGGCATGGAATAGTAAGCTGCCGAGAGAATGACTGGAATATTCAATTGAGGATAAAGTCCGAACACTTCGTTACAATGAATTGTGAATTTTTTTGCCTAATATACTTATACGTCTGTTTATACTACACTAGCCAGTAGTACGCTTTGTTTCCTAAGTAAAATATTCAATCTGCTTTCGTAAAAATGAAATAAAGGGTTTGAAACCACAGCATCTATAAAAATGGAAAACGTTTGAATTTTAAATAAACTCACGTTTATATTTAAAAATAATTTTTACATTTGTAAACCTCTGTATGAGAGGTTTTGGTACAGTAATTTTATAACTAAGATGTTCGTATTTTTAGAATCTGATTATTATATATCTCAACATATTATTATATCATAATTATAAAAATAAAAATCCCTGTTTTTGAAAAGAGTTTATAATTAATTGTTCAAAAACAAAGAATGCTACTGACTGGTGTTAGGCGTCCACTAATAAAACATCTACTCGGCAAGAAACGTCTCATCGAATTATTGCAAAGAGTTCAGAAATTTATCCTCGATCGAGTACTCCAGTTATTCGCTCGACATCTTGTCTTTACATTCCCCTTAAAGAGGGAATTAAAATGGTAAATATGCAGCACTTTGCTGCGCCACTTAACTTCCATTCTTTTTTCCTTCCTTCGTTGTGAGATCTTAAACAGTGGGCGAGAGTTAATGAGCTCGTAATTAGAGAGGAGGGCCTCGTCAAGGGAACATTTTAAAACTGAGAACGGAATACATGGACATGTCGTGCTGAAGCGAGGAACAGAACATCAGAATTACGTTTTCCTGAGAAAAAAAGAGACTTAATTATCTTTAAGCCTGCCCCCCTTCTCATCCGGCCATGTACTTCTCCTAGAGAACTGATGGTACAGGTTTTAGGCGTAAATAAGAAATGATCTCTGTTTCTCGATTTAAATTTTTCCACTTAACACAAGAGATCTAAAATGTAATTTTTTAAAAGACAAAGCGTATAACGCTATCAAACTCTTCGTTCATTCCACAAGAAGAGCACTTGTTCCGAGTCCGACAACAAACTGGCAATGCCTATTCACAAGTCCAAACATATTGCAGGTTCATTCGTAGTAAATACTACTCGTTGCTGGAATGATTCAGAGCACAAGACAATAAATATTCAAGAATTTAAAAATGTTAGTACAACTGTTAGTAAGTATCTCAAACAAAAAATCTAATACAGTACACAAGGATCACCAGTTGCTGAAGGTTGTTCGAATGAGTTTTGTATGATTTGTTTTATTTTCTAATTCAGTGTTTGATACCAACTTGTATCTGTAATGTCTGTGAGTTGTTTTTCCCTTTGGTTTGAATTTCTTCAGCCATTAACTACTTTTTTTCTCTTAAAGCCTTTTTTACTTATCTAAAGCAACATTTACTGTTTTCTTATTCTTGTGTAACTGGTATCTGTAGTTTAGTAATATAGTTTACTGTAATTTTGTATGTGGTTAGTTTGTAATTTTGTATTTGTTAATGTTCCAACAATGTAATAGTGGTTACGTATAAGAAAAGGCTGGTGCCTTAACTTCGCAACTGCAACTAAGCCGCAAGTAAATAATAAATACAATTCACCACCTACTGTACATAATGGTTAATCAGTTACTTCCATTTTCACCGCGAAAAATAAATATAATTAAAATAAGTGTTTGTAGCAATGACCATTTTAAACAGATTCTTTTTCTTAGGCATTGTAGGGCGAAGTGAATATTTTGAGGATTATTATGTGTCAACAAAATATGTAATCTTACAGTAACAGCACTGATTTTGTGGTCTCCAGTTTCTTTCGACACCAAGGATTTTTTATGACTTGAAAACTGCTAAAACGGTTATTTCCATGATTCTGTACAGTAAATTCTGAGTTGTCTTAGAAATACATCACGATTCGCTGAGATGTAAGAATTGTTGCAGACGACATCAACTGTTAAAATAGGAGTAACGGTCAAGTGTGGTTGCCAGTATTTCAGGCATAGTTAATAATAAAAGACCGCATCTGTTGTCATGGAAGGAAACGTGTTACATTTCGACTGTGTTAACATCCGTTCATGTTGCTTGTTATAGTCTGTTTACTTTAAAATAAGCACCCCCAAACAATTCTTAATATCTAAAACCTGTATTTTGTTTGGGTTAAATATGTTAAGTTTTTATATTGGTGAAACGTTGACACTGATTTTTTGTTCCATGAAAGTTTTCAAATCTAAAATATTACAGATGATTGCAAAACGGCTGACAGAAAAATTTAAGCAATTGTTAATTTATCCTGAACAGTCTATATTTAATTGTAATCGTGCTCGTCCGTTTTTGTTGCCATTTTTCATACGCCTTATTCTGTTGTCTTATTTTAATATTTTCTTCTTTGTAGTTTTGTGTTGTATTTCTTGATATGACTGTATTGCTTTCCGGAATTTATTTGTGATTTGATATAGTTAAATTATTTTCCCGTGTCGTGTTTCTAGACACATTAATATTTCTTTCCAAAATTGCATGCTTTTCTTTTCTCTATGCTGTGGGTTTCTATGCAACTTTACAACAGTCGCTCGCAATGGCGTACGTAAAAAAAGAACAGTTTCGTTTATTGTTGACACAATAGTGTGCATCGACACAACCAAACTGGATATTTTCTTATGGTATTATGTCGAAAATGTGTACCGAACACCGGTTGATGGATGTAGGATCTGAAGGTCGCATCGTTTGAAATATCTTCTATTTCAGAAGACATGGCGCATAGAACATGACAAGAGCTAGAATATCGCTTGGCAGTGCTAGCAGTGGAACCCACAGAGAGGTATGTTGTTGTCAGAAAAAAAACTTATTGACTTTCTTTTACAATGTGCCGACAACCGCGTGTGCCTACCACACTTTTCAGACTTTTGAGACACGAAATATTTTGTATAAAAAATAAACTGTTCTATTAAAGAAGCAAAGTATTTGTTTCGATCACATTACTCGTGACTACACTTTCCACTTGTGAAAAATTTTAGCTCACATAATCTTCCCATAGCGGCATGTCTAACTCAAAATTTGCAAATTATGTGAACATATAAATAACGAAAATCAACTGAGGTACTTAAGTTAAACAATTCACACTGAAATGAGACATTTTAAGACATATGGTAAAATATTGAAAACATTACGAAATGATATTTTAATATATTGTTACGAAAATTCTGGAAATGATTGCAAATTTTCTTAATTTTCTGCAATTTTTTAAAATATTTTAGCATATTCCCCACCTTATATGATTTCAGTGTGAATTATTGTTTCTGCTATGAAGTCAAATTCTTCTAGACAAAAATTTTCTAGATTTGGTTAGTTAGTTCATTAATGTGAATTTTCTTAGATGCATAATTAGCTGAACTATTGTTTATTTTGTCTTGAAAAAAACTACTTAACGTCGAATATGCTGTTTTTTTTAAACAAAGCCGTGCAACTGTTTTTCGATACGTAATTTAGTTTAGAACAAAAAAAACTATTATCGTAAAGAAGTCGAAATGATGAATCGTGGTTTTTAGGCTATGTTCCTCCTCCCCTGTTGCAACTGTTTTGGGTAATTATTTGTTTAAGTCTACACGAGATCAGTTATCACATATCTGACTGGCAGTTTTGTACAGGATGGTTTTTGCCGCGATAGATACATTTTCCAAGACAAGAAATTATTCGGGTTTGGCTAATAAGTCAGCTAACGGAAATCTCGTTAGTTACATAAATGGCTATAAATATAGCGCAGAGCTTAAAGGCCTGTACACAATTGAATACTTTAACATTGGTCTTTACGTTTTCGTTACTTTAGGTATTTTGTCAATACATTTTACAAACGTAAAGTTGAAGTAATGTAAAATAAAAAACGATTGAGAGTCTGTTTTGGAACGGAAATATTGTCTTATAAATCATTACATATTTGCCATAAAAGTATACCACGTAGATATTAAAAAAAATTTGCCCAATTATTGAAATATTTTCCAGTTATGCTAATATTTTGTAGAACACAAGCAACGTCGTCTATTGACGAAACTTGAAGTACATTTACACATTTCTACAAATACTATTTACAAGGTTTCCCGAATGCATTTGAGACATACCTGTTACATTTTTCATGAACTCCTAGTACTCGGGAATAAGACGATACTAAGAAATAAAAATTTATCATTACAGCGTACATAATCAGCTGGTTCTTTGCAAATGGCCATCTTGACTTTGACTTTAAGGTTTCAGTTTATCAGAAATGTAAAGTGAAGGAGTTTGATTAGAATTCATTGGTTTGTGGACATACGCCATTGCTCATTATTTGCTGATCAAACTTGTGTTGAATGGCAAATTACAAAAAAAAAAAAAAAAACAGACATAAAACACACAAAAAAAAAACAGAAAAAAGCAATCTCAGAGGATTTCTGTAAGTTTTTTGTGTTTTTTACGTCGGGTTTTTTGTTCTTTTTGTACTTTGTCATTGAACACAAGTTTGATCAGCAAAACAAGAATAATGGCGTATGTCAACAAACCAATAAATTCTAATTGTAAACTGTCATTGCAACAAACATTTAAAAGTCTCATCAAGGTGTTTGACATTACGTTTGGCGACGCCATTGTGTACGACCCCGTAAGAAGCCATGTATTGAAAGCTATCGCAAAGTCAAATGCTAAAGTTTTCAATTGTGTAACCGCCTTTAAATACGCCCCTGGGTAGGTAGACTACCTTCCACGAGTATTACACCACGCGGCGAAGAAGCGAACGACAGTGTCGGCAATCCCACGGCCTCACATCGGCGTCAAACGGCCGAGTAAACGACTGCTCGGGACCCGCTGATGGGGCGGCAAAGGGCGAGGCGAGAGAACAAAAGGGGGAAAATCCGGAGAATAGACAGGACCATTGGGATGCTGCGAGTCGGAAAGATCGAAGCCGAGAGCCTTTGGGGGAAGGGCGAGGGGAAGGGTTGAAAGGAGTGTGGCTCGTCGCCAGCATCCAGCCCGATATATTACGGACCGCTGGAAACAGTGGAGGAGATGGTAGGGGGTGGTTGGGGGGTTGGGATTAAGTGGCACACCCGCGACAAGGCCTGCAAGGGCAAAAAACCTGGGGGGAAGGGTGAGGGGTCGTATAGGAGGCTTCTTTCGTCGCCTTAATTTACCGCCGGGGATCTTCTTGGCCGATGTGACACTTAGCGAGTGTCTGCATCTCTCTCTCTCTTTCTTTCTCTCTCTATACCTTCCTTCTTCTCCAGTAGTTTTACCAAGGCCATCTCCGTGGAGACCACAAAAGTAACGATCATCTAATTTTTCGTGATTTATTTTTCAGTCCGGGCGTAAAATTTTTTTTTGCGTAAGACACTTATATCAGTTTCTAACACATTCCTAAACTGATATATTTTCCGTGGCTAGAAAAATACATATGTGCCACGTCTGATAGAGGACCTGAAAAACTATGGCAGGAAATCTGATTGAATGGCTATGTAGAAGGAGGAAGAGATTCAGTAAACATAATGTATTTATTACCTTCCCTGTGAGATTGCGGTAATGTGGTAAACAGGGCGTTTACCAATAGTACAGTAACGGAACTAACACTGTTGTTAAAAAATTGATAATTTAATTATTTTGTGTACATTACTCTGATATCAACACGATGGAAAAATACTTTTTTTTTTTGGCTTGTCAGTTCAAATAAGTACGTGCATATTGAAAACTAAACTGTTATCTTTTTGTCTCAGAAGACGTTGCTAATTAGTTAATTAACGAAATTTCCTTTTAATTGATAAATTAGCTATACTCATCGTACAGTTTGTCCCGAAAAATTACATTGCATTGTAAAACCAATTTGCAACAAAGTTACGAAGCTATTTTACGACGTTGACTCTCGTATGCATTAAAAAAAATAATTCTTTCGTAAGCCGAGAAACTTGGGCCCAAGCCCTTAAGACATTGAAACAAAGTGAAGCAAAAATTTTCTCGAACATCAGATGTCCATATTTATATATACGTCTGTGATTCCTTAAATACAAAAAAAAAAATCACTCTAGAAATTTTCTGGTTTAAACTTTTAAGGTGGAGAAAACAAGTAAAATGTGTTTTCGTAGAAAGCCGATTATATCGCGCGGTACTTCAAGTTACCAAAAACTGCGTCTACTGTATTACACCATTCTAATGTCTTGACATTTTAACGCATAGATTTTAAAGACTATTAAAGACGAGGAAAACCTAATTTGTAAATGTATAGGTCTACTGCAAAGTGTGAACGCCGAAAGTTGTATCCAGTCATGGACTTACTGTGAATTGTAAAATAAAATGTGTCTATCCACAGTAAATTATTATAAAGCTTTCAGTTTTGATTTTGTAAATTTATGTGTGTGCTAAAAGCACGGCAGTAGAGGAACAGTGGCCTTTTTGCCAAAGTATTTTTTGACCCCTTTGTTGACTGTTAGTTTATGGCATTGCCGCAGACGCGCTGCTTTTCAGTGGTCGTATTTTGAAAGTGAACGTAGGAAAATAGACAAGTGTATGGACAAACACGAACAAGGAGTTACAAAAACTCACTATGCTGTGTATTTTTATTTCTTTGTGATTTCCGATGTTGAAAGAAGTATTACATTCAATTAACATTTTCTGCAACCGAAGGCCACCACAAAATGGTTTCGAAACAAGAGAACTTCAATAACTCCTATCTTCACCATCCTAAACTACGACCATTACAAAGCAGCGCTCCAGCGGCAGTATCATCAACTAGAGGGTGTTCTGCACCAAGAAGACTACGCGTTTAATGTCATTTAGGCATTAAATAATTTTCTGTTTTGAAACGGTCTTAAAAAGAGTATTTTACTTTTATATCCTGTGGTTTTGACTATTGGATTTACAGGACAAATGTCCTTTTTATAAAAGTCCCTAGTGTTTTAAGTCCACAAAACTTACAGCATGTTTTACTGATAACTAAAAATTGGCACATAGTATATTTATGCATAACACCGTCAATTTAAATATCAGTCAACATTACAAGGAGGTCAAGTTTACAGACGAGTGTCTAGTTCTTCTAACGTGGCAATTAATAGATTATATGCCACTCTATGCCATTTAAACACCGTGCGGTGGCTGGTATTTTTTTTATCGTTCATTGTGACGTAATCTGCACACGCCTGCCACCTAGTTACAACTATAGTTGAACACACGTCCTCGCAGAAAACGCCCAGAAATAAAGACGTCTCTTAAGCCGTAAAAAAAAAGTAAATTGTGCTCCCGTTACAATAGTAGTTAACGGTCCACAAGGAACAAAAAATAACGTGCATTTTTACTCGCGAAGGAGGCCCGGGGCCGCGAGTTTAACGACAAGTGGCGAGCGCAGGGGCGTAATTTACGACGGCGAGATAAGTTACGATCCGGCGAGCCCGCGCCAACACGCCGCTCGACTTTTTTTTATAACGATTTTCGGAGTTGGAGGCGACTCACGAGGGCGGTTATGAAACAGTTTGTGGTAGGCGATGGTGGGAGGGGGGCTCTCGAAATAATTCTGGAGCCGAGACAAGGGTAATTAGTCCGTTGAGGGGCCTTTGATAAAGTTCTGTCGCTCGAGAAGCGCTTCCGCGGATCTGGCAGGCAGCCATGTTGGCGAGGCAGCGTCCCGACAGATGGCAGCACTGCGGCTTCCACGCAACTAAAGTGCTGACATCTGTGATCGTCTGTGGTACTACGTGCTCTTCCGCGCACAGTAGCTCCCAATACAAACGGTGCCGCGAGTTGTAGTTGAAGGAATTTGTTTTTAAGTATGAGAAAATGTAAAAATTTTTGACGTAGCAACAGGCAGGCTTATAGATAATTGTACTATTTCATTTGAGACAATATTATGCGTTAGTAAAATCATACATTTTCTTATATGTATAACGGAATACTTACAGAGTGAAGCTTGTATCTAACCTTTATTTTCGGAAGTAGTTTCTGTTAACATTCCGTATTACAAATTACACCTTTCCTCGTCAGTTACTTCCTTAATTTTTTTTTGCTTGTTCTGCAAACCAGTAGTAATATATCGAAATATCTCGACACGTTACAGGTTTTAAATACTATGATACGATGTGAAGAATTTCAACATCTGAGGTTAATTTGTCTATGGATAAAAAAAAATGTGTATTTTATTATGGAGAAGAAAAAAAGCTATTGTTGTTGCATTGTTGTAGTAAACATGGACTACACAATCTTATTCTTTAGTTTTCCTTGGTGTATTGATATAATGTTTCTGTCAGAGGTAGAATACAACCTGAGATACTGAAGCTAGCCGTGGATAAATATACATCTCTCAGAAGTATTTACCCAAATAAATTATATCCTGCTCGTTTTGTTTAAGTCTATACAGTTGAAATCTGTTTCGTAAAACTCCTGTACAATTTTTTTTTTTTTTTTTTTTTTTTTTTTAAATTTCTGGAATAAAGTGTTGCTCTTGCAAATGAAGTGTTGCACATAAATTCTTGTTTATGTGTCGCACGTCTTTTCATGCAATAGTTGTCGACAGTTTTATTAATTTTAAATTTAACAGTAGATGTCAGTTCCACTGTATATAAGGCGAATTTCGTTTTTACAGAGTGACTTACTTTACGTGGTTACTGTTGCCGATGACTTCATTCCAGTGGTTTTCAGTTAAATAAGATAATATATTGCCACGTGTACTCAGCTAAATTTAAAAAAAGTAAATAAATAAGACGGAACAATATTAATACAAGTTTATGATAAAAATTTTAGTAATAAATTACGATATTTTTATAAAGATATTTTTTCAAGCAAACATTTTTTTTTTAATTCTAAATGATGCAGAAAATTATGTTAAGAGTAATTAACAAATGTTTCGAAACATTAAAAATAAATATTTACAAACTTTCTGCCCTTTCTGGATACGCTGTTCTGTTCCCTGCCCTGCTTTGCCTCTATACTCTCCCTTTATGTAACGTATTTTTTGTTAGGAACCTTCGCGGGCGCACCGCACAACTCACAAATTGACGATGAATGGTATAGGAGCGCATATGGTGTAAACAGGCAAATAAACATATAAACATATACACATATATACATACACACACACACTAGGCCCGGGCCTAGGACGCAACTTTCACAAGGGTGCACTTTTAGCGAGGAGAACATATGAAGAATTTTCCATCACTGTTTTTAAAAGTGTCGATATGGCGACCAGCAAAAAAATATAATGACTTCAATTTTCTCTCTCTATTAATATCATCTGATCTATATTTGCAGTAGGTTTCAAGTAACTGCATCAGAGTCAAGCTAGGTAATAATTATGTCATTACTATTATTGCTATTATACATAGCGAGAGAACAGATAGTAATTTTAAATAATGCGGTGTTGAAAATTAGAAGAAGACGCGAGTTGGTAAGGAAGGATGGAAAAAGAGGCTGCGGGCGCTGATCCTCACAGACCTTGGGCGCCTAGACGCTTAAATCCGACCCTGTATGTTGGTCCTATAGACAAATGATGTAAACAGCAAATACCATAAAAACGGCAAAACTTTACTTTGTTCTGGAGACAGAGTTTGTAGTTTATTCCGTGAACGAGTGCACTTATTTGGCAATCCTAAAGACATAGAGTTATATAGTGATTCCTTGAGCATCACAAATTCGTTCTCCTGTATATCGTTTCACCGTCACTCACTTATGTAGTTAACTATTACATGGTTCGGAAACCGAACAGTAAAAGCTTCAGAGGAGAAACTGTGTAATATAACGCAGGCAAACACGTGCCGTCTTAGCTACGAACATGGCAGCACTTCGTAAACATTTTTGGAGCCTACTTACATCCTAAGACGCAATAGCATCGTTGCGTCTTGCGTTATCCAATGTCAATAATTTGGCACTGTTTGTAACTGGGGACCACTGAATTTCGTGAATCGAATTTTGTGCACCATTGGGTTTCAATGTTTTATGCACACATCTGCATTTTTACTTCATAGCCAGCGATTGGACGTTATAACTCCCTCTTGTTTTAGGGTTCTACAAACAAATCTCAGATGTATGTTATCACGATAACTAGAGCCCACGATTTTTTATGAAAAGAATTCTGCAACAGTTTGTTTCAATACCTTATGTGCACATATGGAGCTTCGCTTCATGGTTATTGGTATAATGTATTATTGCTAGAGACACTGGTAAATCGCGGGAAAAGTTGACTATTTGCTAGGCTCCAACATACTCTGTATATCACTGAAGGTTTTGTACCTATATTGGCTATCGTTTATTTGAAGCAATGCGTACCTTTTCAACAGACCCAAGTAGAACTGTACAGTTTGAACACAGAACGTATGTGATTTGCCAGAAAACTGTTCACGCGTGCCACGATTGAGATACTACAGTTTATTGGAGACTATGTTAAATATTTTCGCGATTTTCCAGTATCTCTAATTATTGCATAGGCGTGGCTTATTTGACTGTGCCAACAGGAACAAGGTTACTGCGACACAACACGTATGTGATTTACTGGTAGAACCCTACACTCTGAGAGTTAAATACAGCTAATCGCTGACCATGAAGCATAACTGCAGGTGTGCACATGACGCACTGAAACAAATTGTTGCAGAATTCTTCTCGCGAAAAATCGTGGCCTCTAACGATTACGTTTTTCTGATGTGTCTTTACGAAGAGACGTTGCCAATAACCGTGAAGCTGAGCTGCCGACATGAATCAGAAAAATTTTCGGGGAGTTCTGGCTAGTAGTCTACACTGTAAAATAACTTCATAGAATATTAGGAAGTAATTAATCTAAACATTGTATGGGACAGTTATCTTACTTCCACGTAGTAAATACGCAAACTTCTGCACTTGTTACAATACAAGTCTGATAACTTCAGTATACATTTGACTGTTTTATAAAAAAGTTTAGGATTGCTACCATGGATGTCTGGGAAACTATTCTACCATACCTACTTTCTTAGCGCTCATATACACACGTGTGGAGAATTTACTTATTATTATTATTTAGAGTGTAGTTTCAAAAATACAATGGCAGCTGCTCGCTGGCTGCTCGCTGACACAGTGCTACCACATGTTCGGGCGTGAATTTACTTGCCCATTACAATCAGACGAGCGCCTTCCAGGAGGTCAAGAGCCGATAGCGAAAGTGACAAGTACGTTGCAGCTATTTGAGACATAGCTTGTGTCCAAATCACGGCCGTAGAAGAACAGGTCTGGACATTCGCCTGGAAACTTGACCCCCTTGTTGTTTGGCTGTAGTTCACCAAGTTACCGAGAATATTGTGTTTTATTGGCGCTGCAGTTAGGGCGGTCGAACTCAAACTCCGCCCACTTCCTTCCCACTAAGATAAACAATTTATCAAAACGTATTTTTTGTCAATGCATGAAATACTTCCTTCGTTCACAAATTTAAGAAAAGGCTCCAGCAATTTTTATTTACTTAATAAATTTAACAATGGAAAAAAGTGGACGGAGTTTGAGTCCGACCGCCCGGAAAACAGCGGCCAAAAGTACGACATTTTCGGTAACTTGACGAACTACAGTCAAACAACAAGGGGGTCAAGCAAAATACATGGGTACATAGGCGAGTGTCCAGACCTGTTCTTCTACGACCGTGGTCCAAATCATGAATTTGCAACACGCGAAATTTTTCACGTGCCTAACAGTCCCTGAGTGCAATTCAGTGTTGGTGTATTGAGTAAGAATAGTCTAGAGGAAACATTCCTACGTTACGGTAAATATTCAGACATTTCTCTCAGTCAGTTATCTGCAGTTGGAGAGGTTCTCTGTGGCGCGGCACTACGGTCAGTAAGCTCATCAGCCGCGTCAAGGGATCTAGCAGCGTCAACATTACAGCGACTGTGCTGCAGCCTGCAAGCTCCCGCATCTGCGGCATATTGATCCAGGGTTCGAGCCCCCTTGTTGTCAAACAATTCTCACCCTTCCCCTCCTCCTACTCTCCCGACCATCTGCTTGCTCACGACTAGCAGCAGAGCGTGTTCTTTGTCGACGAGCCTTGTTAATTGCCTTCATGAGCACCATCGATCTAGCCGTGGGTCAGTAACCCACCCCCGCATTAAACTCTCCCCTCCCCCTTCATACACTGACTTCCTACCCCACACCCCGCCCAAACCATCATCACCCTGTGCCGACATGGGACTGTTGCCCTCTCGGTGTTACCGTCGCGGTGCACTGAATCAGGAGACATTGGCATTTGTCTCTTGTTCTGTCTCACTCTGTATCCATGGCAAGCACATGCACATTACCTCTCCATCCGCCATTCTCATCACCAGTGTGCATTGCAGGAGCGCCGTAGGTTATGTCGACACTTCGCTGAAGAGCATACGGCGTAAACCCGTAAGTGAAAGACTCTCTTGGAATCAAGCGCGAAAATTTGTTTTCTCCTCTCTAAGCACCACCGATTTTAGGAAAATATACTTACACCACTTTGTTTCGATGCCTCATGAGTTAATGGACGCCAGCTTTCTCTTTACGTTTGAGGCACGGAAACGGAGAAGGCAATAAGTCGAATATAACACGTTCGTCAAACACCTCATCGCCTCTAGGCGCGGAGTACTGAACTAACGTGCAGTGTTTACGTAGACTTCGTTTTTCAACGGGACTTCAAGTGATGACCCTGCCATATTATTTGAGGAAAGTTTGTGGTAAAGTCCAATGCAGGTTTCTATGATTTGGTTTCACGATAAAGGTTGATATTTTCTCAGCTACAGAAACGTGAAAGTCATTTTAAACACATTTGAAGAGATTGGAAATCATGTCTGCTACTAGCGGACGGCATTTTTAAAACCATAGGGATACCGTTTGAAGTGTGTCTTCTTTTCGTAGATAAACGCACTGGAAACATTTGTAGCAGTTATACAAGAAAAATACTTTCTGTACCACGTGACAGCACGGATCACGCGACAGGTCCACTAACTCTTAAGAGGGCGTGGTATATAATTCAACGCTAAAAGCATTAATATATAACTGTAGGTTTCTTGAAGCCAATTTGCGAAAGTTAAACAATAGCAATCCTAGACAATAGTTTAAGCCAACGTTTTAAACAAAATTGTTTCCAGTGTTACGAACTTCTGAGGCACAATCTCTGACGCCGGAATCTCGCGCATTTAACTGCGACGCAACAGATCACGCGTAATGCATGGGTAATTCTGGATAAATATTTACTCATAAAGTTGGCAAATAACATTATCTAGGATTGTCGTTGAGTATTTTATCCATATTGACTTCGAAAAAAGCGTAGAAATCAACTGATGTTTTCAGCGTTCATTTATCTACCGCGGACTCTTAAGAGCACATTCGGAGCTTTGCATCGTGGTTATTGGCAGAGTTATTTGACTGTGCCAATCAGAGCAAAGTTAACTGCTACACCTATGTTTGTGATTTACGTGTGCAGCGCGCGCCATGAAAGTTGGCGGGTAACGAACTGGAATGTGTTGCATATAATATTACTACAGTTTTAAATTCGAACGACTAATTTACATAGGTCGATTTCATTGCGGTATTTAAGGCTACTAGGTGTTTTTGCAGAGGTCTGCAGCTTGAATTACTTGACTGTGCCCTTCACTCAGTAGCTGCCACTCGCCATCTATGCTGGCGCGAAGCGTATAGAGACCCAAAACGTTTACAGTTAAAAACATATATGTACATCGGTTGCATAAGACACTCTGTCCACTTTTTGTCAAGCTGTACTTTTTACTGTGAACATTACCACAGGTTTAAGTGCTTTGCAGTAGCAAACAACACAAAGTTAGTGTTATGTCAACAAACTGTTTTTGGACAATAAACAGCTGGATTCATCAGTGAATCACTCTCTTCAAACTGCTCACCTGAAATATATGATTTTTGTGACAAAGTCTTATGCCTCCGAGGTACAGATATCATCATTGGCTACGAGACGGAGCTGCAGCTATGAAAGAATGGCATTGCAAAAAAAGTGGTACGAAAATATTTTCGCAAAAATCAGTAGTTCCTAATCATATCTCATGCCTTACTTTAAATAAAGGTGCGTTCGGGAATTTCGCACATTTGTTGTAGATCAGGTTGAACCTCAAGGACGTAGCCTATACTTCACAGACACTTCTACGACTAGACCACGTCTGTTTCAATGCAAGTTTGACGACTGCAAGTTAGGGGTAGGATACATTTAGCGATTTAAATAACTCGCATGCTAGAATCCTCTGTGAAAGATTGCTTAACCTACCAATGTTAAGGACGCGACTACAGCAATTTTCATCACCATGTTTTAATTTTTATATTTGTACCAGTTATTTTTCTTCTTGTTTTAGACACAAAATGTGACAAAAATTTTCTCTTATAAAATTTTTTATCTCGCATAGTTTTTGCGTAATGGCTCGTTTAAGCCAAGATTTGCAGGTTTCCGTTTCAAGGACGACACTAAAACCAACTCACTTACCAAACTGAAAAAATTTACAGTAAATAACGATGTTGTAGGCTACAAAGTTAGCTATGTTAAACCATAAAATAAAACGTTTTTGTATTTAAAAAATTAATTGATTTTATTTTTTTAAATTTTTATTTAAAATTTAAGCACTGGAGACTAGACGAGTATCGTTCGTTCGTCTCTTAGAACCAGTTACTTGTTCAGGACCGAAATGAATGTGTACATATCAAGAGTGTGTTCCGAACAGCGCGACGATAAATACACTTAACTCTTCTACCGGAACAGGAATCTTGACCTAAATAATTTAAATTTTTTCAGATTGCGCATCGTAAATGGCTGCTATCCTACAAAAGCCGATTATTTCAAGTGTTTCTTTTGTTCACTTCATGTTACGTCTTCACTTCCGAGCACATTTTATCGCTTGCTAATTTTCACCGCGTGTCTCTTTGTTACTTCTTTTAATTTGCAAGGTTGGTCAAGCTGATAACTACAGCCCAGACGAAAAAAAAAAAAAAACTCCTTTTCAATGTGTTCTCTGTAGAAAACTGTAAACAAGTTACTTACAAGAAATAATTTACAAGAATATATCAGCATAAATAAGAATCATACTTTGCTCAACGTCGGTGAAAATTAACCATAATGGTTAAAATCGTTTACATAGGCTAAATTAGAAAAAATTTAATATTTACACTGTCATTTATTGTTGAGATATCTTCTAACATGGTTAATCTACGCGATTAGTTAAATCATGGTTGTGTAATAAAGCGTATATATACATTCTGTACGTTCTGTAGTTGTTGACACACATGTATAAAAATTATGTATCCATGTAGTAAAATATTCTAAGTTAAAACACAGCATAAATAAGCAAATTCCTACTCGCATTCCTTATTGAATATTTTATCTGTACCGTTCCTGACGAAACTTTGAAAAATGGTCCTCAGATATTTAATGTGGAAGGGTAAGAGTTTACAATACGATATTATCAAAATACATAAAACTGAAGTCGCTGTACTAGTAACTACGTACGCACTGAGATAGATGAAAATCTGAATAATTGATTACTAAGATATCTCTAAAACCGACGTTAAAAATTGCGAACAAAGCATGAGCCAAGTCATCTTGATAAGTTCTATATGTGTACCGAGTATTAAGTAATTCCGAAATATGGTTCCTTAGATATCTCATGATCAAATTATCTTCAAACAGCCGCTAATTTGAAAATTCGAACACACTATGAACAAAAAAACATAACTATCAAGCCAAATAGGATGAAATTCCGAAAAAATTTGCAGTTGTCAAAAAGTAATTAGTGGAGGATATACACATGTACAAACATACGCGCGATCTCATGAGCATAATTATTTTAGGAAATTACTTTAAGAATTTTACCAAACTTGGTATACATATACTACATACAAAGTTGACTTTACTGTTGAGTGTTTTGTTCATCCTGTGCTTATATTTCCAAATGACGATTTTTTTTTATTTTTAGCATAGTGTAACATATCTTACGAAATATATGTCAGATTTTCAACAAACTTGGTGTTCATATACTTATTATGAAAATTACATCACTTTTGTGTATTTCGTTCATACTGTGATCATATTTTAAAAATGGCAGCAATGTTTATTTTTTTAGCGTAGTAGTCCATATCTTAGGATATATTTTTCAAATTTCATCAAACTAAGTTTACATACAAAGCTGACTTTACTTTCGTGCATTTAGTAAATTATATTTTAAAAATGGTAGCCATCTTTATATTTTATCATAGTCATACAATTCTTAGGAAATATTTTTCTGAATTTCATCAAACTTGGTACACATATACTGCGTACAAATATGACTTGACTTTTATTTATTTCGTTCATATCGTGTTCATGTTTTAAAAATGATAGCCACTTTAATATTTTTAGTATAGTAATACATGTCGTAAGAAATATTTTTTGCTATTTTATCAGAGTTGATACACTATTATTGCATACAAAGTTGATACGATTTCTGTATTTTTTTGTTTATTACGTGTTCATAATTTTATAATGGTTGCCATTTTTATATTTTTGTATAATATAATTTATCTGATGAAAAATTTCCAGAAATATAATCAAACTTGGTACACATTAGACAAAGTTGGCATGACTTCTACGTATCTCGATCAACCTTTTGTAATATTTTGAAAATGGCGACTACTTTGTGTCTTGGTGATAGAAATACATATCTCTCATAACTCACATATAACTTAGCAAGATGACTTATCTTTAGAATATTTTGTGTATCGCGCCTCTTAATCAATATTATCATTTGATTTTCCTTGATTACGTAAATTATTTTAACTTCAGGGTTAATTTGCACCCAATTTGAGGAAAGTAGGCTTGTCAGTTACTCTGGTAACATCCTGTTTTTAGCAATTTAGGAAAAAAATTAAAACGGAATTCACAATGACCGGCACAGGAAACTGAACCAGATTCTTCTGAATACGTGTCCAACGAGCTTCTGTTGCACCACATCGCTAGGATCTTGCGTTCTCAAAACACGATTAATACAATTATAGAATTTGAAAGTCTCATATAATGTACTTCAAGTGCACACACACACACACACACATATATATATATAATACATAGGATTGAATAACGAAGCTAGGATTTACATATTATACGAAGGCGAGTAAAAACTGATGTCAAAACTTAGATTTCAGTCATCGCACAATAATTACACTCGTATTACATCAAATAGTGTCACTTAGTGGACCTAATAGAGTCAAAATTAGAATGTTTTTTTGTTTACAATTTTGGCGTGCGTATCCAATATGTAATATGAATCATAAAAATCTACGGACATTATACTTCCTATACAAATAGATAATTTATTCTTAACTAAATTAACATTCTCTGTATTTTCGAACAAAAATACTATTTATGGAACAAATTCGTGTTTTTAAGGGTGTTCAAGTGCGATATTGAAATTTACTTTTGTGTCAATTTACCTTAAGGTATTTATATCAAATATTGTTAGTTTTGTAGACGATACTTGTGAGTACAATTTACTCTTACGAAACAATTTTATATCTCATAGTTTTCTCATAACAGGGTGTCAAAGTCAAATATTAAAAATAAATACAGATTGCTGGAGCCAAGCTTTAATATTGTGAGCGAAGGAAGTATTTCGTAAATTCATAAAAAAATACATTTTAATAAATTGATTATCTTTGTGGGAGGAAAGTGGGCGGGGTTTGAGTCCGACCCCCTAACTGCAGCGCCAATAAAACACAATATTATCGGTAACTTGGTGAACTACAGCCAAAAAACAAGGGGGTCGTCCAGACCTGTTCTTCTGCGGCCGTGGCTGAAACTATAAAAACGGCCGCCATAGTGAAACTACGAACACAAGATTAACTAAATGCATAAAAGTCAAGTAAGTATGCTTATTAATACACGTGTACTATATTAAATATAATTAGAAGAAAATATTACCTCAGATACGTAAATTTTTTCTATATATATAACACTACTGTCGTTTTGAAAGTAAGAGTACAAAAGGAACGAAAAACGCAAGCAGTCAAGTCTACTTACCAAGCTGTATATGTAATTATAAAAATTCAGAAAAATATTTAAATTACGTTAAAGTAACTGTTGCATTAATGGAAATACAAAAACAAGATGAACACAATATATATAAGTGAAGTCAGCTTACAATTAGTATATGTGTACTAAATTATACGTGAATCAAGTTTGTTCAAATTCTGGAAAATGTTTCATCACACGTGTAATATTAAGCTAATAATATAAACATTGCTACCATGATGAAATTTTGTACACAGGATAAACGAAATGCACAAAAGTCAATTCAAGTTTGTAGTACATGTGTACATGCTTGATAAATTTCTGAAAAATAGTTCCTAAGATGTGGAATACTTTGATAAAATATAAAAAATACCGCCATTTTTATACTTTGCTAAAATATAAAAATACCCGCGACTTGTAAAAATTAACATTGTATGATTGAAATACATGAAAGTAAATCAGTTTAACGTGTGTATGTGTACTAATTTAATGAATGAATGCGTGAAGAGGTTTTGGTCAGCGCTTAACATCAGGGTCTTAAGCGCTGGTGAGGGGAGACATGATGCGAGCACAGACTATTTAGGCATACAGAAGTGAAACAGCAGGTAGGACAGCGAACTCAGCCACACACGCCAGCAAAATGGCTTCCCTGGCCAGGAAGATGGCGGAGACACCTACCGCCAATCAGCGTAAGGCGGCTACCCTGCTAGCCGGCAGCCAGGCCAATAGGAAACCTGCCGTAACATGCAGGAGCCAAACATACACGGGGCTGATA
>PNEQ01103394.1:0-15143 GCA_003012365.1 Medauroidea extradentata | reverse complement strand
CATCGCTGGCGGAGGATGGAGATTAGCTACGCCTTTCCCTTCTGAAGTTGGCTGACTCGTTAAAGACATGATGAAAATTGAAAATCGTATTTCTTCTTTACCACATTTTAATTTTACAACACCCGCACCGCTGCCACCATGTACTATTAGTGGAAAGGTAAAATAATAGTGAGACCATGTTATTCCGAGACTCGTGAGAATGGTGCCATCTTGGCAATGCCGCCAACCTGCTGGCACACAATGTCTGCAGCATATGCATTTATTCGACTTGCGAACCACGTTAGCAGTCTGAGATCTTGTAAAAAACAAAAAAGAAATGTTTTAGAATATTACAACGAGTCATCAATGTTTGTGAGACCTATGAATGTTTGCCTCAAAAACATTTTTATGTGAATAATAATTTATTGATTAAATTACATATTACATTTTGTGTTACGTGTCTATTTACTATATAAATATGTTTAAATATAACGTCATAATACATTAGATACTTAACAAAAAATTTGGCGAGAGTTGCTCTGAAAGCACTGAGCTTCAGCATTCAAAGAACATTTAAACCTTAATGCAAAAGTTGGAACATGTATAAAACACATACAGTATATATTTTTTAAAATAAGTAGCTGTTTTATTTATCCAATGATCATAGCTAATTTTTGTGACAGCTTAGTAAGATTTCTTTTTAATGTTACATACTAACTATAGGAAAGTAGTAATGAACACTTTTTGAATTGAATTAAGCCATATAAAATGTAGTGTAGGTTATTCAAATCATGTTGCCAGTTAAAACAAAATGTAAGGAGTTTCAAGTTTATTTCACGATCGCAGTGAACGCAAGCAGTGAAAAAATTAAGGAGCAAGCTATAAACATGTAAACAGCCTTTACTTATTCAGAACATTCTGCCTTGTACTTGTGTCGACCTTAATTGCAGTTCCACCTGCTTTAATGTAAGTACCAACATCATGCGGTGCCAGTGTTCCCTGGCGGTCAGCCATCCAAGTGCTAATCATGCTCGAAGCTACTTTATCTCGGTGATAAAATTACTACCAGAGTAATAAGATGTGGTACAGGCTGATGCCGTAGAACCGGTTTTCAGTCAGTGCCATGGCGGTAGCTGTTTTCATATCTGTTATACTGTATGTGTTGTAAAACTAAACTAAACAATTTTAACAAAAAAATATTTCTATTACATTCTTATTTTTCCTTGTATTGTATAAGGAATTATTTTTAGTAAATTTAAAATTTCAGCAAGTAACCCATTAAGTTTTTATTAACAAGACAAAAAAAAAACTATGAAAATTGTTTTATTTTATAAAATCATATTTTTATTTAAATTGTAATATACTTGGTGACAGTGACTGTTTGTAACAATAAGTTAATCCTTGCAATAGGGCTACCACCTGGTGGTGAGTGGACTCTTCCCCATCCTTACATTTATACCAACCTTCCTGTAAGACAAATACTCCTAAAGAATGGTTTAGGATTCATGTATAGTCTAGATTTATTTGAAACAACATCAGTATTATCAGCGTAGTCAATTTTTTCTAAATTTTTTAAAACATTGCCTATTTCAGACACATCTACAATACAATTCAGCAAACACATGTTGCACATGGCCACAAATACTGTCAGGAGGCAATGTTTCATGTCAACACCAGTATTGTTGGCCCATATGTACTGATGCCAAAACAATACTCTTAGTATAACTTTGTAGGTGCAGGAGTTTGAATGGGATGTCAGTACGAGGGGCATGCTGCTTAGCATGTTCTTCTATGGCTTCGTACTGACGCAGATCCCCGGGGGTATAATGGCTGCCAGGTTCGGTGGCCAGAGACTGTTTGGTCTCGGCATCCTGGTCACCTCGCTGACCACGCTCCTCACTCCGACTCTGGCACACATTCACTTGTACTGTGTCATGTTCCTGAGGTTCTTCGAGGGACTGTGTGAGGTGAGGTCTATAAAAAGTTATCATGTCTTATCCTGCATTATCAGGCAATGTCATCTGAGTAGGGTACCCGAGGCCCAGAGAACAGCACCCCGACTGCAGATTTATTTTATGACTAAGTGCCCATCTGCTCTAAAATAAGTATACTGTACTGTGGACTGATAAGTATTTAAATTGCTGCAGGTGAGTGTAGAATTATATGTGATGTAATCATTGTTGTGTGTGGGTAGGGATGTGTGACTGTTCCAAAATTCAAACCCAAAAATAGTTCGGGTTTGTATACAAGTCTGAATTCGGTATGGTACAGAGATTATATTGTAGCTCAACATAAATTTTAAACTTGTGAAAATTTTTACATTTTTGTGTGTATTAGCCACGTGTGTATCGCATAACTTATGTACACTTTGTTATGATTTTTGGGATCAAAACAAGTAGTGCATAAGATAAGTGGGAAATTTTTTGCTCTCAAGACAAAAAACCACTTTTATATTCTTATGACAAAAATCCACTGTTATGTTCCCAAAAAATTTTTCTCTATGAATAAAGACATGAAAGTATAGCGTGCATAAGGTACGTGAGGCCGAAATTTATGTGAGAAAATACAGTACATTATAGATAGCCCGATAAATTTTAACATGCAAGTCTTTAAATGCACAAGGTTTTGAAAATTCCAACGTTTTTGTTTGGTACTAACAATAGTCATAAAGTTATGCCAGTGCCTTGAAATTAAATAAAAGCTATGCCTTGACGTCGTCCCAAGCCCTAGGCCTGGGAAGTTAAGCCCGTCCTGACCTTGTCACAGTGTTTTCTCAGCGTGCTCCGGACCCCCTCCCTCCCCCTTTACCACAACGCCAACAGTGCCGGTTAGTGCGGGGTCGTGTGCCAGCGACACGTGTGAGAGTTTGAATCGCCGCCTCCACGTGACGTCACAACGCCCCACCACCACCAATCTCACCGCTAATCAGACAGTGCTTATTAATGTAATAGGAAACTAATATTAACAAACTGAGGACTGAGCTGCGGCCAGCAATCAACATGCCTTCAGCAAAAGCCATCTTAATATTAAGTCTTTCTAGTTTTATTCAGCCACGTGGTCACACATTTCAGGGTCATTGTTTTGTTGTATGTTAATTTAAAGGAATGTTAATTAAGTAATCTGTCATCACCAGTAATTGTTATTATTTTTTATAAGTCTCACCGCCACTTGACTTGTCTTTGTATTCACCTAAATTTCATTATCACTATGGTAACGGTACTCTAACGTACCCTGCCGGCTAGGAGCATGCACGACGCCATTTTTGTCGCCCAGTTCATCGTAAGTCTGCCACGAGGTAGGACGTGCGTCCTGGAGAGGGCTCTCAACTTTGTCTTTCACTGATAGTAACTGCAATAGACATTTATATTTTCTAATCATCTTTTCGCCCTCTTCGTTTACCTCGTGTTTTAGCTCGTGCGCTTATCGCCTATTCTCTTAAACTTAATTTCTCAGCCTGCACGTCCGGGCCGAGGAATCTGCACGTACGGTCGTCGGCCGCCTCCGACAGAGTGTTACCAGAACTCTACTACAGAGACTCATCTTTATTGTGTACGAATTTAATTGAACCGGCCTATGCGCTAACTTAAAACGCCGTTTAAACGAGAGAGAGAAAGTGTATTTTCATTGTGTGCATGACCACGTGGCGACCACTGTAACGTGCTACCTGTGTAGTTGCAAATAAAACACCGCTCATCAAGTAAGTCTGTTGTGAATTATTTAATAACTTGTCAGAGCTGACTATCATTCTAGTCCTAGGGCAAGGGGTTGTGTGGGTGACCCGAAAGAACCCACGTGGTTAGTTAGCCAGTTTTCTCTGAGTGCTTCCACGTTGTAGCCACCAACTCCATCATCATCCACCACTGCAGGAAGGAGAGGACCGCCAGCCGAACAAACCACGCCCTGAACCGACAACACATCGTCCTAGCCGGGCAAACTGCTAGGTGGCGCCCAGTTCTCAATCCAGCACCATCTCCACTTCAATGTACACCTTCCCCCAATTTTAATAATCAGCCAACTTCCTCTCCAACCTAACCGAGCGGTGACAGCCTAAAACATAATGCGTGCACTGTAGATTGTTTTGGAAATTTGATCAATGCAAGATGGTAGATAAAGTTATCCATTGAAAACTAAAATGATACTGTATATACATGTAACAAGGTAGGAAGGGGTGCAACATCCTACCATTGGACAAGTAGTATGTCTTGCTGCAAACTGTTGGGATATGTCATATTGTAATATGTAGTGAAAATACATTCACATGACTCTTTAATATTTATGGTTCTACTATATTTCATTCTGATGGTAAACAATTTTATATTGAGAGTGTGTACTGTTGAGAACATTTTTAAAAATACTTTTGCACCGTAAGTTAATGATTTTTAAAAAAATTCTGGACCAGGTGGTACATTGTAGGCTGTATCACTTCTTCGAGCGCAAGTGGCGGTCGAGCTATCTCCTGATTGGTTGCACACCTTAGTAGTTATTTGTTTTTACCACAGCCAATCTAGGATAGTTTTCCTTTCTATTTTTTGTCCCACTTGATTTTCTGGAATGATATAGTGCAGCTTTGGAATATGTCCATGATTTTACTTGCAATTATTATGAACTGTTTTATGAATCTAGGCACTCAAGTGTAGTAGTTTATCCCGATGAAAAATTGATGAAGATAACTGTAGAAAAAAAATGTGTAAAATATAAACTGTGAATTTGTGTACTGTTATATGGACAGTAGATGACAAGCTTCAGAGCCAACATAAAGTACAATATACCATGGTAAAAAAATTTTAACTAATTTAATTGTTTTCAGGACACTCACAGAGAGGTATTGTATGCCACTGCTGAGCAGACGTGAACCGTAGTTACCAGTGCCACAGTCTCTGTCAGTGAATAACGGAAGAACAACAGGATCAGCAGCCCACCGTTCACTGCCAAAGACACAAAAATGTAACTCTTCCGCACCTGAAACCAACAAACACAGATTGGCAAGCTACGTAGCAATATTTTGACTGTGGTTTAGCAGACAGTGACATAGTGCTTGGTGATGTCAGTGTGTATAGCGTACAGCATAATGTATTTTTCCGCTGCTCAGCTGAGTGACTTGTGCCATTCTTCCACATAGAGGATGGCTTGAGACAGTACCGTGTGGAACAAGGCAGTTGGGAACTGAAGATGGCGGCGTAGCATCGGCTGCGATGCGAGCTACTGTGGTTAACTGATATTTTTACCCTGTAAATTGTTACGTGTTTGTCACGGAACACATAGCTTTGGCCAAACGAATGCCACTAAATAAATTTGCATGTGTACCAACTTCAGCTGGTGTTGTCCTATAGTATGTTAAAAAAAAATTACTAATGTGACTGTGACTGAAATTCAGGCATAAAAGAAAAAAAGAAACTATACATCACATCTAATGCCAAGTTCTATAACAGTTTCACAAAGAACAATTTTTTAAGTACGTATGTAGCTGTTACAGTAAGGACTACTAATCCTAATCTATTAATCATAACACTTGATTTTTGGATTACCCGAAATTATTTTTATAATGCTCTAGCAAGCAGAAAACTTGCCAGAACTGAGAAATTGTGTGAATAAATATATACAAGTGTACAGTACTTCACCAGTGCATAACCACAATGTAAAAGTTTACTGTATTTCTGATTGTTTATTTTCCTCAAACACTTACTTAGATTATTCAGATGTTAGGATTAGCAAAGCCTGCATTAGCAGAACTCTACTGTATTTACAATTTCTTTACTAAGTCATACCATTTAAATCCAGCTGTAAGTTAAAAAAAAAATATTTTTACAGTAAAATAAATAAATTAATAGAATTTATATGAAATAAATAATTAAGTAAAGAAATTAATAAACTAATAAATTAACTAATATAGTTTAGTGCAGCAGTGCTACATACCTGTATACACATATTTCTTGCTCAAGTGCCCAGTCATGCCGTAAATGTAGATTGTTTGATTGTTTGGGAGTATTAGTCTGTAAATGGCTACTTTAAAAATTTTATGCTCAAAATTATTACTACTATGAACAAAGCAAGAGCTAGACACATTTAATACGTATTATACAGATGTTCAAAACATTTTAAATAGATACAGCACCAAAAAAATATGAATAAAAAAGATCAAACTGTACCAGTCTTGTTGATATGCCTTCAGATGTCGAGATGGCTATAAAACAGTACAAGATCAGCAGCGACACTAGATGTTGTCCTAGCAACAGGCTCTTCAATGGTTCTTCATCAAAATCCCGTTTGTCTGTGGGGAAAATATAAAAGAAATGATTGCTAGTTTAAAAAATAATAAAAATAATAACATAAAATGTAAAAAAAAAATTAGTTACTTCAAACTACTGGTATTCTGTGGACAACACTCGTCAAACTAGAAGCAAACATAGCAATCAGGTCTCACTGGAAACAAACCATCAGTCTCCAATAATCGTTACAGCAGGTCAATAAAACATACACACAGGGCCGGCTCGAGGGCAGTTTAAGCAGTACGGCCGAACCGGGTGCCATTTTTGAGGGGGCGCAAAAATTCGCTTAGAAAATGTAATATAAATAGATAATAAAAATAGTACGAAAAATCATTTTACATAGACTGGAGAACCTAATGGTGTGAAACTAATGGAATTCTTTCCAGTAGGCATGTTGCGAGGTTCTAAAAAGATGAGCTTAACGTGCGGGAACTATAGTTTAAATACTACAAATCTTAAACAAGTGAATTATCAATTTTTAACAAACAGGTGCAGTGTCGATATGTCAAATGTTCCAACAGAACTTCACGCCACTGTGCCTGCGTGAAAGTACTCAGTCACTGAAAAAAGAGAAGAGTCTGCTCATATTACACACAGTTTGTGTTGTGTTGGAGCCAGCAAGTAAAATAGAAGTGGACGTGGACCTTACTGTATGAGTACGAAGAGCGATAAATAAAATGGTATTATAAAAGACTAAGTTTGTGAACATGTGAACAATGAACGTGCATAGCGTGATTCATATGATAAATTATGAGTTCAAAAATGTTAGTCGTAATGCGAGATTCTATTTTACGATGATTACTCATTATCACATAATTGCCTGATTTCGTTACCGAAAGGGCTACGGCAATTGAGCGTTCAAACCGTTAGAATGTTCATCTCTCACCGAGAAGATTGCTCCATATTCACTTCATTTCACCCTCATATGCTTGTGGTAGCTGTGTCGTTTCATGCACAAGAAAGTTTAAACTTACTGTGTTTGTCTTTGTAGTGTATATTACTTTTTCATGTAGTGTGTGTAATGCTCAGTGCATTTTTGGCAAGTGCTTTTTTTTCATTTCACAAAAAATTATGTCGCAGCAACTGAAGAAGTTATCAGATGCTCAGAAAAAAAAAATGAAGAAACAGCAGGAAAACAAAAAAGGTGCTCAACAGTTGGCAAAGTTTTTGAGAGTAGAAAAAAGAGTGAAGAACTGTCACAGCCGAGAAACTAGCCAACAGTATGAATTACCAATTACTGGTTCATAATTTGATGAAAACAAGAAATCAACAGAATATTCTTCTATCTGACCCTGTCATGAAATATGAAGAGATATCTCAGGCAACAGTACAAGACTATGCAGACATTGTAAAATGACCACTCATGGACCCTGTTACAAGAGATAAAATCATTAAACTGTGTTTCTTTGCGGTATGTAATCGAAGGTGTCAAGTTTCTTGTACCTTGACATACTCGTGTTTCGATCTTCTTAGATCTCTTCAGGTAAGGGCAGGTTGCAGATTTCAGCAACCACCTTACCACACGGTTTACAGATTTTTAGTAAACCTAGAGGTTGGCGTGAAAGGTACAAGAAACTTGACACCTTAGATAAAATCATCATTCGAGAGCCAATAAGTGGTAAAGTAAGCAACTGTGATAAGTGTGATGTTTCAGGACAAGACTTATCAGTAGAACTTTCAAGCACTACAACATTTCTGAAAGACTCATTTGAACCATTAAAAGTCTAACTTCAACTGAGAAAGGAAAATAGCTGGCAAGACATCTTTCATAACCTGTGGACAGCTCTTCGAATACTATTGACTATCCGGGTAACTGTTGCCAATGGTGAACATAGTTTTAGTACACTGAAACATATCAAAACCTACTTACGTTCTACCAAGCTTGACGATAGATTACAGAACCTAGTAGTTTTATCCATAGAAAATTATATTGCCCAGTTGCTTTGTTACACTGATATCATTCAAAAGTTTGAGTTGTAAAGCGAGAAAGGTTCACATCTAAAAACAGTTTCGCACTGGCAACACAGAAAGAAAGACGTGAGGAAACACAATGATGAGCACTGCTTTGACCTTCATAAAAAGAGCTACAGTGGTTTAAGTTACATCATAGTATTATTGCTCTCTGCCCTGGGAATAAAACAAATCACGTGCCCACCCATGAGGTGGAGAGGTCCGGAATTGTGTTTCGTATTGCGCAGCCTTCAACATATCTTTCGCCTGGCTTGATACAACACACTCGCAAACAAACAAATTCAGTCTCGTTCTCGCTTAACAATTGGAACAGCGCTCTCCGAAGTCACTACAGTAACAAGTGTGAGTGTGTGAGAATGCATATTGTTTAGAACATGACCAATGAGTGCTGTAATTAGCATTATGGATCATGATCAGTTAAGATTTCCTTAGCGGCACAATGTTATCACTGTCTAGAGTTTTGAAACCTGGTCAGAGAAAACCCATACAAAACTAGGTTGGAAGTGTAATTACAGTAGAACCCTGTTATAATGTTTCTGAAGGGACCCAAAAAAATGTTTACATTATAAATGGGTAATCATTATAAGAGGGCAATTTCCTATGATGAAGCCGTTTCAGGGATGAAATTAAAGGTAGCATTATAACCAGGAAAACGTTATAAGTGGGAAAATTATAAGAAGGTTCTACAAGAACTAGATCACAAGGTATTTTACCTTAAAACCTTTGAAAATCCAGATGATGAAAAAGTTCATGGTTGTGTTCTGCTTAACATAGCATACTGGGAGGTTCTTGGTGTAGGTAACTGGCATCCTGGGCAAGTTAAACTTAACTCTACTCTCTCCTCCCAGAAATTTAATATACTATTATAGTATTTATATTGGGCAGAGAGAGCAAGGAAATAATTATGTGCATTTAAATTGATGTTTTTATTTACAGTAGAAAAACCAATTTATCTTCTTGCTAGTTGCACTCTATGCCTACTTCCTCCTAGGTGCCGCTAGTCTCTACAGTTACAACACGGGGCCTGCATATTGGGTGTGTCTGTGAAATAAGATGTTGCTGCTGCTGGAATGATGCTTCTGCAGAGTTGTCCTGATCACTGTGCTCACCAATTTAACCAGCACATTACTTTCTTTGACAACTACACTTAAGAGAGAATTAATTCATTTCAGCATGAAATTACTAGTCTTAAACATTCAATGCTTACAACACAATAATTTTCCTCACTTGAGAAAAATATTGGAGAGATGGTAGTCACAGTGAAGAATGACCATTTGCTCGCCATCACTGCCACAATGAGGGCAACGACTGGTAGAGACGTCACCAGTCTGCAGAAACCAGTCGTCTTCCTCTGTGGGACAAACCATACTTCATGACCTACTGTAACATCAGACTTGAATGCAAGTTTATCACTCTCTGTTGGCAAGAACAAAGTTCAGAAATTAAGTAATCATATTTGTTTTAAACTTCTTCAAGGACTGGAACAAATATATTCGCGTGTAAGTTTCTCTCCTTTAGGAGTAAAATTTCACAAAATTCCTTTAATTGCTTAATATACATTTGTATGAGGTCTCAAATAAATAGTGCTCACATTACAGTGTATAGTGCATAGAACCCCAATTTTACAATACCTCACAAGAATGACCTCGTATAATCGCTGACCCGTAAAATCCAGAACTCATAAAATTGGGGTTAGGCTTCCCAGTGCCAGAGAATTATATAAAATCACTGTCTCACCAAATCCAGTTATCATAAAATCAGGGTTCTACCATATATTGTAATGTCCATTATTCTTCAAGTTTTCAAACAATTCATAATTGCGTAATGCATTACAATGCATATTAAACTGAACACTTCTATCAGCAGTAATATCCCACCTAATTTGAACCACTCACCCGTGTTTTACTTAAAGATGTACTGTTTTCAACTTGAACTCTGTTCACAGCCACCCACCACGTAATACACATAGCCAATCCAGTAAAACCTGCAACACAATGAAAACATGTAAACCCTTTTACATGTGGATCAATAAATGTCTCAGATTTTTATTCATACATCCAACACAACAAATAAAGCACACACATTTAGACTGTAGAGAGATCCCTACCTCTATCCTGCGATGCAATATAATTTAAGTTATCCCCAAATAAAAAATTTTTTAACATTAGGAAAAAGACTTTTGAAATTAGAACTTTATTTTGACTTGTTACGTTACTGTGAAAAGTAAGTTACAATTTTTGTTTTCATCAGCTACACTTGTGTTTGTTATTTATGTTCCTGTATCTGTGAGAAGTTATGCAGTGACGTTTTATAGCTTTGCAATATTTTCCTTTTAAATGTATCTCATTTTGAAAAATTTTGATTCATTCTGCAGTAATGGCTCATGTCTGTGATGATTCTGTCACCATAATATACTTCTTTTTGCTGCCTTTTTTTCCTTACTCTACAGCAACATTTTTTAAATACGGTACACTACATATACAGTTGACTTACTGTAATCTGGTATAATGTTGTGGCGGGTTGGCCCAGATTTCCAAAAAGCCACATTACATGGTGTATTGATGAATTTCAACATAGATATTTCTTGTGTAAAAATACAGTTTAGTATGAAACACAACTAAACAAATAATGTAAAGTTGATCATACAATAACAGTATGCTTATTTCCTTTGAATGTGTGAAAAATAAAATCATAGCTATAGAAACTGCAGGTGAAAATACATATTTTTATTTTCGAAGTTGAGGCGGATTACTTGGATGGCAGAGTCATCAAAGGCTAAATTACCATGAGCCTACTGTAATTTGTATTTTCCCTTAGCTACAGGTGTCTGCCAACCTCTCCCTTTAATAAGAATGTCATGAATATTGAGTTTGAACACGTGTAGCATTCTGACCATGGCCAGTTCATTTCTAACATGAAAAGTGAAGAGTCAAGGATAAGCTGTTCTTGTATTCATTATTTCTATAGTTGTACTGTATTAATTTTCTTTACACACATTCATTCAATGTAATTTCTATTTAGTACTGACACCGTATGGTACTGTCCTCGGGCCATTTGACCTTGCCTGCCACTAAATGGCAGCATCAGATGGCCCTTTACATGGCTAGCATGCACCTGCCAAAGACCACGTGCAGCAGCTCCATATCGACACCAAAAGTAACAAATTTAAGTTACCCCTTTAAACTTTGAATTTCCAATAAAGTGTTTGTGTAAAGTGTCGTATAAGAGCTTAGGAAAATGCCCAATTTTATAGTACCATGTAATGTTTTATCAGGCAAGCACCCCACTCAGATAACTTCTTATGTTAGCTTAGAGCCACTTTGGTCCTCAGGGAAAAATAAGGAAAATCAATGTATTAAAGGATTAATAAGCTCTCACTCAAAAAGACATTTATTTCCTTGTGATTTCTTGTCTCAGGGTAATGTTATAGTTCAATGTATAATTCCATTTCACCATGATTGACAGCCCTAGCTGTTCCGCAGCACCAAGACTGAGGTAGTCTTTCTGTAGCTGCTCCATGGACGGTCACATGCCTCGCGGCTTGGCAGGCTTCAACTTTTTTGTGTGCTCATTTAGTCTCTACAACAGTTAATTCATTTGCAGGACCTTTTTCTACTTAGCGTCTGTCAAGTATTCTGTCCACCGGTGAATATTCGCTCCCGACCGGTATTAAAACATCACGTAAGTTTTTCACAACCACATGGTGCTTTTTTGTGCTGAACTTCAGCCAGTGCTGGGCTTACAGCCGCATGTCTGCTTTTCAGTGTACATACCTCTCGCTTTCTTTAGAACATAAGGTAAGAAGTGTAAACGAGAATAGTGTGTATGTGTACCTCACTCCATTTACCCGTTTCCCAGGGAATGTAAAGCTGATGACCTTTATTCGTCACTGTTTTGCTTGCCTGTACATGCCGTGCTCTAGTGTCTTTTTTTATTATTAATAGTCTCCAGCTAGAATTTTACCTCTCAACACAGGGAGAAAGCCCTGCCGTCAACCATGACCGTGACGTGTTAGGAGACACTCGTGCTAGCCTGATAATATTGCTGATTAGGCTAGTTGGCACCCATTACTGTTCAGATCACCATAAACTCCCAAACCTGTGTCCTCGCACATATCAGTATTTCAGCTCAACCACAGGCTTCTACACTGCATGTAAAGCGTACATTTTATTAATTATTTTACAAATGAATGTGGTCCGTCACAAGGTGATGTTAGTGTTTAATCTCTGGTCTCCCCCTAAGGTGTGTTTTCCTGTCTCACACCTTTTCACTCCTTTAAGTGTCAAATTTCGAAAAATCATGGAATAATTCTTCAGGTAGTTAAGTTAGCATCAATCTTAGGTAAAAAATATGACAATATCTGAAAGATCAAAGGGACCATTACATACTAATTATGACATCTCCCTCTCTCTCTCTCTCTCTCTCTCTCTTTTTTTTTTGCTATTTTTGTGTCAAATTAGCAAATTCCTTAGAATGTTTTTGGTGTTTCACGTGAGCAGGAAATAGGCTGCTGGTTTACTTATTATTATTGCTATTATTATTATTATTATTATTATTATTACTATCATCATCATCAACATCATTATTATGTATTAGATATAAATGGGCAAAAGAATTTACATGTATGTACTCGTTGATGGACAAACATTGACAACCCCTGGGTTGTATTGTACCATGACGGGCTGAGGCCAGGAAAACTAAGTACCATCTCCACTCCAGCTACAAAAATACTAACACATATTCACCCCTCACACAAAACCTGCTTAAAAAAACCATCGAAATTACTTTTCAAGTGACCACCCAACCTTTGCAACAAACTAGTTCGCCCAGCATTGAAACAACTCCACAGACTATACTGCAACCACTAGTCCAAGAGATTCCAAACCTTGCAATAAACCCCTCTGTGGCTGCTGTGCTATCCACCAACCTTCCGCATCATTCAACAGAAAAATACCAACCAAACATACTCCGTCCATGGCAACGGTCAACTACAGCAGTGCCACAAAAATATCTTGTGTACCAGCTGCGATGTAAACACTATGATACAGAGTATACAGACCTCACTATCAACATTCAAAGGCAGAGGATGAATGGCCCCAGGTCAGACACCTGAAAGGGCAGTAAGTAGCTGTCATGTTGATCTGCAAGAGAAACCAGATGCAGCCTCCCACAACTTCCACTTCGACTTCTACTATAATAACAGAGTAGTGAGTGCTTAACTTAGGCGATGGGAACTAGCCCAACAGTAGATCACAAAATCCAGACAAACTTCCGGACTCAACATCACATAACTCATCCAAATTCAAATCTCCCGCCACCCTCTGTTACGTTCATCTTCTGGCTGTTAGGTTCGCTCACTAGTCATCCTGCCCAACGTATTTCAGTATGTTTCTACTCAGCGCCTGAAGAAACTGGCTTGGTCAGAAAAAAAAACGCACTCGCGCAACCACAAGGAGAAATGTGTGGCAATTCGCGAATAGCTACCTGTTAGTACTTATGCTTGTTTATGCTTAATATCAAGTTTTTGGTATTTACATAAGCATTATCATCAAGCAAAGAGCACTTTGGTATTTTGACTGGTTTGAAAGATACGAGGGAATAATAAAAAACATATGATACATATTTTTACCTTCATAAGAATCAAATTTCAAAATAATATTTATTTTTCATCTTGGAAATTTGTATGAGTATCCAGTTTAAATTAAAATAATGATAGGTTGTTAAGTTCAAGCTACATCGATGATCTTTTCATCTCCTTGGCGTCAAATTTAGAAGTCCTAAAATTACTTCCCTGGTATTCACATAGTTATCATTTTGTAGGAAAAGAGAATCCATATCTCGAAGGGTTCGGTAGATATAGAGGAGTGATAGAAAACATTTCTTTTCTCTTGTTTTTGGGGTCAAATTTAGGGAAATCTTTACATTGCTTAATATGCATTTGTACGAAGTGACCTATTGATGTGGTAGTGACTGTAGCCTGTCAGGTTTGAGCTATATTGACGGTTAATAAAAATGTATTTCACCATTTTTCATCTCCTTAGTGCTTGCATATGTCCTGTGGGGAAGTAAACTAAAATACACATATCCTATTACTGTACTGTATATTTTAACCACTTGATTTAACAATGTGTTGTTCGCTTCAGAATTATGCTTACATAAATACCTTAAAAAATAAAAATTAAAACCTGAAAACTCAGCGGAGAGTATGTCGTTGCCAATAAATTGTGCTGCACCTATTCACTCGCAGCATTTTTCACCTTCCAACTGCAATCTCTTCACAAACAAGAACAGTATGTATGCTAGCAGAAAGTTTCAATAAACTAGCCATATCACTCTATGAATTCATGTAGCAAGTTTAACTATACACGTATTAACCTAAATTAGTTGCTTTAAAAAGTTTGTGAAACATATAACATGCCAAGATATCAGTTAAATTTTTAATACTGTCTGAAGGGGTGACTTAGACCCGTGGGGTGACTTGAGACACTTTTATAAAAAATGTATTTTCTATGTATGTCAACTGTGAGTAAATATTAATTTATTTTCATGTAGTCATTCATGATCTGAAATTTATCACAAGTTAATTTCTTTACTCAGTTCCACCTTATATGTGAAAAGTAATTTTTTTCAAAATGCATCAAGTCACCCCATGTGTCTCAAGTCATCCCATCTGACAGTAGTTTAAAGGGGTTCTATTTCTGTAGTGATGTAAAGGTTGGCTAACCTGTGAAGTGTTGGAGAGAGCCAGAAGGTGCAATGTCAAATTTAACTTGCAGAAGTTCCAGCACAAAGTGAGTAAAGTTAAATATGTGGGTCACACTTTCAGTAGTGGTGGAATCTGCCCAGACAGTGATAAAATTAGAGCTATTATTGATTATGATACCCCAAAATGTAAACTGGACCTACAGCGTTTTCTGGGGTTAGTGA
>PNEQ01103393.1:0-15141 GCA_003012365.1 Medauroidea extradentata | reverse complement strand
AGAACATGTATAATAACTATCAGTAAGAATATGACAATAAACACAGAACAAACTAATTACCTTTAAGACGAAAATTTAACAGTAAAACCTTAAGTATGAAAATATATAGCCGTTACTTGAGAAAACATACACTAACTTTTAATAGCTAAGAAAGATTAAAAAAGTAAGAATGTCTAATTATTAGAGTACTGGTAGAGTACTATAGAAAGAAGTAAGATGTTAACATTAAGTTACTATAAACAGTGATAAAAATTGCTTGTACTGAATGTATTACTTGCTGGTTGGCGTAGTTTGCTGGCTTCGCTGTGCTGCTTGCAGTTCCTCTGCTGAGCTGATGTATAGTCGACGATTATCTGTCTTGACAATGATCTTGCCGTCCACTGTCCACATGTTGTTCACACCGTGCTTAGAGATGGCTGAGTTTAATACAGCCAGTCTTTCTGAAGTTAAATCCTCCCGGATTGTTACACCACTTTTCGCTAACAAGCGCTTCGCACGGAAGACCTCGGAACGCCTGCGATACGAAACGAATTTAACAATGATAGGTCTGTGCTTGTCCACTTTCTTCATGCCCACACGGTGGCTTCTGTCGATGTCGTCTACTGTAATGTGCGTTAAGTTGAGTTTATTGTGAATAATGTTCAACACATGCGCATCGGTGTTTTCGTTTTCCGTCTCTGGTATGCCGAACAAACGAATGTTGGAGCGTCGTTGATATTGTTCTAGCTCGTCCCGAGCTAAAACAAGCTGGCGTTTCATGTTGTTGAGCCGCTGTTCAAGTTGTTGAGCCGCTGTTCAAGTTGTTGCACTTCGCTGCGTAGTGTGTTGGCCATTTCAACATCAAAATTAAGTGTCTCTTTTAGTTCCTTTATCACTGCTTCCGTGACAGCTTTTGTGACTGCCTCCACTATCATGCCAATAATGTCTTGAGAAACAAGAAGCGACTTGACACGGTCTTGCACCAAGAGTTCCAGATTCCTCATCTCCACTTGCTTCCCAGCCATACCAGCGTTTCGTCTTCTCGATGCAGTGAGACACGAGTATACAAACACTTAAAAGAGTTTTTTTTTTGTTGTTGTATTAGCAACACTATTTGCAAGTTTTATTTAATGTGCCTCTTCAATACGTTTGTACGAACGCGCATGCATAAATCCGTAAGTTTCCGCCGCACAATACACCTACAAGAAACACGAGCGAAGCTCCGCACGACTAGCAACTGTCCGCCATCGTGAGGGGGAATCGAGCTCGCGGATTCCTGGTTTGTTTCTGGTTCTATGGCAGTGTCCATAGCATCAGAACTCGTTAAGTTGTGCGTACTTTCGCCTCCATGCACGCACGTAATCTTTTTTTGGGCGTTTACAAGTCCCGATTCCTCGTTTCCGCACATTCCGACTCTGGCGTTCGAGGGGGGAAGTGGGGAGGGGGAACTCGCCTTGTCCGGCCGCTGCTGGCTTGCCGGCGGTGCAAGGGGGGGGGGTCGTCAGCATTCCTGACGTTCCTGGCAGGACAATAGAGGCTACCTGGCCGCGAAACGATTCAATCTGCTTTGAGCAGAATACTGCCTATGCTGCTCTGCTCGCAGCCTTGCCCTATGTAGCGCCGCTGTGGTGGCATGCCTGAGCAGTTCCTGTGCCCTTCTTGGCGCCTTTTGCTTGCGCGGGCGTGAATAACTGTGCTCATAAAGCACGAATTCATCATTGCCTTCTGGCAGAGGCATGGCTATCTCTGCTGCCGAGGGGGCAAAACTCACGTTCACACTCGCCTCTTGTTGGCTCTTTTCTAGTGCAAGGAGGTGACGTTATGTGTCCTTACTCCGTGCTGTTGGTGATCTGTGCTAGCCACGAGGGCTGCACTTGCCTACTGCGACGTCTTCAGCTCTTGAGGTTGGGCGCCTACAAGTAACCTAGAACATTCAGTGTAATAAAAACAGTTCGTGTCCAACACCCACTTCACCTTGCCTCTGCGATTACGCTGTTAGTTGGGCTGGGGATCCATGGGCCGACTGAACTGACTAAACTCGTGAGTAAGCTAATCCCTATAAGCTAAGCTTAACCGGGTTTGGACATTCACTTTTTTTTTCTGCTCGCTATTTGCGATTGCAGCAAGTGAGAGAAGTCTTCCCGCCTCGTGCCTAATGCGCGGAGCTCCGAGAGGTGCGTCCGCACAGGTCGGCTGTCAGCTAGGAAGTCCTTGTTATTGTTTACATTACGTTACGACAGCGGTTTGCTGGAAGCCGTGGCCGACGATTACCGAGTCTACCCGATGTGATAACGTCTATGGCCATAGTACGGAAGGCTTGACATGCACAAGTATTCACTTGTTGCTTCTTTCACTGATCGGCCATATTGAATTGGAAACCTAACCACATTGTCGTAGTTTAACGAAAATATGTTTATCTGAATGTTTCAATTCAAGTATGATTTTGAAACATAATAATTTTCAGAAATATCATTCAGAATATGCACAGTTGTGGACATGTTTTAGTTCTTCAAATGTATCTCAACACCACTTCTTTTGTGCAAATCTGACCTCAGTGTAAACACTGGTGAGAGATGATCACCGCTATCATGTTTACAGAAAAAAAATAAAGCATATATATATATATATAATGTGATGCTGTAAATCCAACAACTAATGCCGACGTTGCGGACAAATATATATGTTATTGTGTATACACATTTAAGATAACTCGTTCACTACGAAAAACTACTGATTTTTCACTAAATTTATACTGGAAGCTTCGGTAAATAGTTGGCATCTCTGTCTGTAGATATTTTTGTTGTGTGTTGCAAGGTGTATTGTAAACAAAGCAGATCAATGGTATTTTTATCTAAAGGTTTCGTGCAGTTGGAAGCAAGCAGAGAAAATGTGTGTGCGTGTATAGCTTTACAATTTATTCAATTTAATATAATATATTTTAATGTCATATTTTACTAAAAATGTTGTACAGTATACTGTACATGTGACTTAAACACAAGTAAGAATTTCTTTTTTACATTTGATGAATTATATTCTGACATGTCTATTTGAACAAAATGAGCCTTTTGAATCACTGTTATATTAAAAATGCCAAATGCAGCAGATATTCTTTGAACTTATCGATCTGGTAATGTGTGTGAATTGGACGTTTTGATTGGTAATGAGCGGGATTGATGTGTTCGTGATGAAAACGACAGTTTTATATCTACAACTGGCATACATTTTGGCGACGAAGTTGTCACCGGCATTGTATATGATTTTAATGAAGATGATGTTACAGAGATAGAAGAAAACAGATGGGCTGGAAATTGAAAGTGAAAAAAATGTTGTTCCAACTCCAACATTAAGGACATTTTGTTCAGCATTCGTATGCTCATGAGGTCCTTTAGATACTCCAAGACATGTGCTGGAGCTTCAGGGCAAGGAATAACATGTTCAGGTATGAGAGCCTGTAACACAGCTGCTTTTCTGGCACTCCTTCCTAGAGATATCTCTGTCGCCTGAGTAGCAATAATGCGTCTTTCCAGTTGCACTGGGCCTATTTTCGGCAGAGTCCTATGGAAGCCGATCTCTAAACCTTTTTTTCCATCCTATGCCTCTTGTATAGATCTTCAACGATCCTTTTCTGGTCTTCACTCAATGGTTGTGCATTGTCTATCCACCAGTCAATAATTTTAAGTTTGCACAATCTCCTGTCATGTACTCTGCTGTCGCTAGGCCCTAGGAATCGATTTGGGATTTTGTACTGTTTCACAGCTTCTTTCCTGACTGTTGTTGGCCATTTCATGGAGATGGCTGAGAGAGTGGTGGTGAGTGAAGACGGATCCTTTTTGTTTCTGGAGCTTCTTCTCAGTAGTCTTATGTTGCAAACTTCTGATGTTCTGAGTATATCTACAGTTCCATGTTGTTCGGGACAAATATACACAGGTAGGCCCACACCAGAATGGACAGTGTCGGATACTTTAAGTCGCGTATTGACTAGGACGACTGGTCCTAGAGACACTGTCGTGCGACCAAGTCGACTGGCTGCTGTCGTATGACCATCACCTGTCTACATAGAGGCGACGTGATCAAGTAACAGTGTCGCGCGACTATGTCAAAGCATAGTGTAGACGCAAGTCGTATGACTGAGGGTGTCGATGACACGTGTTTCCGTTTTCCATGGAGTGTCGGTCTCGATCAAAGGAATATCGACTGACTTGGTCGAGTGACATGTAGAAGACACGAAGTCATATGAGTCGCCGGATCAGCGTGTACTGTAGATCGCGGAACCCGAGGAAGAACACGTGAGTTTTGGCAGTGTCGTTTGTGCTAAATAAGTGTGCCAGCAACATGGAGAGCAATGTGAAATGGAGTGTAGAAAATACAACAAAATTACTCGAACTGTATCGTTCTTAAGAAGTTCTGTGGGATCCTAGGAACGTGGACTATAAAGTAAAAAATACTAGGTACTATAAACTGACTGCTATCAGCGTGGCATTAGATGAGGTGGATAGGAAAATAAAGAATCTACTCGGGCAGTTTGCAAGGGAAATAAAGAAGGCGAAGAAGTCGGAGTGGAGCGGATACTTAAGTGACATCAACATGGGCATATATTTAGGCCATGCTGTTCCTGAAAGATAAGAATACACCACGTGTATCACGCGGTACATTACAGGTGAGTTGGAATAGCATACGACTGTAGGCAAATTCTGAATTGGTACCTTTAAAAATGTAATTGCCCATTCATTCCCCAATCCGCTAAATGAATTGTAAATAATTATCATAGTAAGCGAAACTATTATCGTGTTTATAGTAACAATTTATTGCTTTTATTAAAGTACACTAGAGTTACTTACATGATAATAGAAAAATAATGTGTCATGCATTTTGAAATGGACCCTTTCATTAGATTAAGACCAGACTTCACATAAGTTAGTCTAACTTCTCTGAAAATTGGTACAAATTATTCATAATGTGAAATTGAGTTGTTTTGTACCAGAATGTTTTTTTCAACTGGCATATTGTTGAGTAAACAATTATTTATTATTTAGTATATAAACGCTAAAACATGGTGTAGAACATTTCACCACACAAACGAGTTGTTACCTCGTCAATAAGACGAACCTGTGTGAAGCCTGGATGTAATATTACACGTCTTTACAGAATACGCACTAAACTTTGCACACATAGCAACGATGTTTAACTATCACTGATTGGAATTACTACCCGAAAATTAAATATGGAACGGACCTGGAAGCAATTAGCAAATAGACGAAAAATTGTATATAATTGCACACAGTAAATGGTTATGTTGTCATACACATTGCGTAGTTTTCAGTGTACCACAAATATGCTGTGACTGCGGTGATGAAGACTTAGGCGTGTATGTATATATATATATATATATATATATATATATATATATATATATATATATATATATACGCATGTCGTGTTGCCACAGTACGGAGTATTGCGCGCTCAGGAAATACTGTGCAAATTCTTCTCGTATTTCAATTGCAGCTTCTGCACTCCCAGGGGCCTTGCGAAGAGGTAGAAACTATGTTTGTTCTGCTGTATCTCTTCTCCAAACCCCTGGGATTACTTAATGTGTGCCGCTGCACTCTTATGTCGCAACTTCCAGGTGGTTTGCAAATTCTTTACGCAGTAATGTTTCTTCGTAAGAAGTTATGCAAATGTACTGCTGTTAGCTCAAGCTATGAGGCAGTACTCGCTTCCAAAATTAAAGGTTTTCTTAGGGAACGAAACACTGAAGCCAAAATCCCGAAAGCATTTTCCACAGTTCGCCTTGCTCGACTTACCCTGTAGTTATAAATACGTACTTTTGTTACCTTTTCGTGCTGTCCTGGAAAAGGCTTCGTAATGTGAGTCGACAGGGGAAAAGTATAATCTGCAACAAACAATGTTTGCATTTATAGGGTCTTCCCTGTCAAGGAGAGGAGTCCGGCAAGTTCAGGCAATTGTTAGTTAGCTCTTGACAGAAACTTGTTGCTGCGAATATACCTCCATCAGAAATTCTCCCCTAACAACCAATATCTGCAAATAGAAACTTGTAATATGCATCAACTACAGCCATCAAGACAATGCTGAAAAGCCTTTGTAGTTAAAAAAATGCTGTGCTAGATAATAAAGGTGCTTGAAGACATATGTGTGTGCCATCAATCGATCCACAATGTTGAAAGTTCCACTGGATGTTGAACTCCCTTTCGATATGTTTCCATTATTTTGCATTCTTGGGTACCTGTAAGAAAAAACAGATTATTTTTACTTAATATTGTCTACATTGCAGCAAAAATACAGTAGAGGATAATATCAGGAACAGCCACAGTAGTACAAAATGGAGTCGACCAGACTAAGGCAAAAATAATCGTACCGATGTCCGTTTTTCCGGCTAGCCAGAGTCCAGCATACTTTACGTTAGCTGGGTCGTGTCTGCCATTATTCTCCACTGCATTTGATTTTGGTTACTATTAATATTGTAGTTGATTATTTAAGTCGTTGTACTATCATGAGGTACATACAATAGAGTTTATGTAATTGCTTGCTGTACAGGTTGGTGAAGAAGAATATGACAGTGAAAATACTCCCGTAGAACAGGATGAGACTGTGATAGAGGAAGGTGGTGGGTCTGGGACCCAGTCTGACATAACAAACCCTGATATTCCACCACCGGGTGCGGATATGTCTACACCAGGCATGTTAAGCATAAATTCACCACAGCAGCATACACACGCTCATTGCGACATTAAATCAAGGCAAGCGCCAGTATTTAAGAAGAAAAGGAAAATGGCAGATTCCAGGACAGAGGAAGCATATAACATCATGTAAACAGTATGGAATGGGCGAAAGGAAAAAGATGAGCATGACCTTTCTGCAGAACAAATCGCTCACAAGCTACAAAATCCTAATAACGAACAAACACGAAATAATGTCCAACATGTTATCAACATAGTGTTATGGGAGGCTACGCTTGGAAAATACAACTACTATGCAGTTTCTTCACTATCGCAATTCAGTCCTCTTTTTCAGCAAGGGATGATGACGAGTAGTGAGGCATCAGCAAACAACATGAACTCAAGGGCATGCCTATCTGACATTTCGTCTGTTATTGAAGATATTTCATGAGTGATGGATTTTCAAAACCATATAAAAGATATAAATAACAATTTAATATTTTCTTCTTAATTATTTCTTATGTTCGCAAGTGTCATTTGCTGCGTAATAAGTATGTTGTATACATTTGAATGGTTGTTGTACGTTTTCTATGGCAGCTTTACATCTCTTGGCCTTAGTACATAGCTCTGTGAATAATAAACATATTTACATTTTATTTCGTTATTGTCGCTGTATTTTTGTCTTGGTAAATTTGTATTTTTTCACAAAGGGTAGGACTTTCGGCCTACCTGACAAGATACATTGGTGACAATAGACATGCGAATGTAGTGCTTATAATTAGGTATTCACTTTGCAGTAGAAATGAATGTGACTACATAATCCTGTTGCGCTTAAAATGACTACAATAGTTGCAAAGTAAAAACATGGTTATTCTGTTAGTGACATTACTTACCTGTACATAGTCCTTCAGTACATCTACAAGAGCATCACACACCTCTGGCACGAACTTAGAAATAGCAGAGCAGGATATCTTGAATGTCATTTCCAACGACCAGTACGAATCGCCACTTGCCATAAATCTCAAGGTGACTCCTAAGTATTCCTTTATTGTTATTGCTTCTCTTTATTTTCCTACCTATTATGTTCTTCAAAATCACTACATGACATCCGAAACAAATTTTTGAACCCACCATTGCTCCGATATTCTAGATTTAACTCATCACTGTCATCACATAGTAGCTTTGTTCCATTCGGCCTCTCTTTTCGCCCCTCGAGAGTCGCCTATAGTTGAGAGTAAAGTGACCCAGGTCAGAAAGTGTTGCTTCTCCAAGCGAACACTCTCGGGCGACTTTAAGGGCGCTGGCACACGGACGACTCTGTCGTGCGACAAAGTAGTGCGTCTCAATCGCTAATACACGCGACCTAGTCGTGCGTACATGCGATTGAGCCTGCAACGCGTCTCGGTCGCGTGAATTGGCGTCTTGGAAAAACGACAGTATCAATATGGACGTCGACGTAGGCGACGAGTATGGATGCATCCAATTACTGCAGATCGCTTAAGAAGAAGTCAGTTTTACACAATTATGAGTGAACTAAAACAAGATGAATCCAAATTTTTTAACTATTTCAGAATGAGTACGAAAACTTTGTGACCTACTAGATGTACTTAAAATTCACATTGAGAAGACAGGTACTAATATGAGAAGAGGCATACCTGCTGAGGAAAGACTGGCTATTGCATTAAGGCAGGGGTATAAACTGTATGTAATGCAGTGGGTTTCTTGTTTGTATGTTAGTGCTAAGTCAGCAGGAAGTTATAATAACGAAAACAGCATCAACTTCGTGTATATTATGCATACACAGTGTAGAAAGATGCATGTCTAAACAACATTAGACACTAGTAGTAAAATTAATGCTAAAGCACATTACACTAATACATTTAAAATGAACAAGAGACAAGTACCAACATAATGGAATATTTAAATATATAGTGCTTCGCTTGTAAAAAAATATTGTCCATATTTGTTACAAGCACAAGTGTTTTTCTGAATGTCAATATAATTTTTCATAAATGCTTGATGTATCTGAGCACGGGGACACAGCTGAGGAATCTGCTGCTGACGACCCAGGAGATAATATCTGGCTGTGCACAGACTGCTGATTTTCAAGAAATTGTGAAGAACCAGAAAACGGATATTGCACATACTTGTCAGACTCTGCATTGACTGATGTGAGTTGTTGGTATTCTGCAAATTTGGCTGCATTGCCACAAGGATGGTGGTGAGAATTATTAAGTGGAGCTGTGATAGCTGCTGATGAATGATGATATGGAATGTATGAAGGAGGAAACTGGCTAGCAGGAACCGGTAACTGTTGGTGTTTTTTTCAGGATGCTTATGAATTCGCCATGAACATCCAGTTTCACAGTGTCTGGCAGAGATTTCAAGTACGGAAGCAAGCTCAAGAAGAAGTGCTTTTCACTATCTTCATCTGAAGATGCATTTCTTTTTTCTATATTTTGCTTCAGGGACTAAAGGAGTTAACGCTCTTCCATGTCTAATGATGTCTTTCTTATTTTCTTACGCGGAGGGGCCGAGGATCTAGCCTAAGCTAACTCATATGTTGAGTGTATGTCTACAGTTTGCTGTTATTTTGGTTTAGTTTCGCACACAGTAACAAGAACGTTAACTGTTTATAATACACATATTCTTTTCTTCCATCGGCTGCAGAACCAGATTTGCTTTTCTTCTGTTTTGCCAGTTCCCTCCTGAAGCAATCCCGCAAGTTTTTCCAACGCAGCTGCAGATCCACAGCTGCAACAAAAGAAATGAAGTAACACAATATTGTAATACTTTTTTTTACAGGTATCTTGCTACTGGATGTTCGTTCTCAGAGGTACATTATACATTCCGATGTGGAATTTCAACCGCCCGCAAGATTGTCATCGAATTATGTGATAAAATATGTCAACTTCTGCATGTCTGTATCCCACTACCAACAGAAGATGAATGGCTCAAAATTGCTGAAGGTTTTAAACAACAAGCCAGTTTTCCGAATTGTTTAGCAGCTGTGGATGGTAAACATATACGACTAATTCAGCCTGCTAATAGTGGTTTATTATATATGTTTCCTATAAGAAATACTTTTCTATGGTGTTATTGGCGTTGTGTGATTCAAACTATCAGTTCCTATATGTTGACGTTGGTTCATATGGTAAGGCATCAGACTCAGCAATATTTAAAAACAGTGTGCTCTATCAGAAGATAAAGGACAATACATTAAACCTTCCGCGTGATAGGCCTATAAGGAACAATAGAGAGGCACTTCCGTTTACATTTGTGGGTGACGAAGCATTTGCCCTTTCGAACCACATACAAAGGCCATACGGAGGTAAAAACCTATCACTCAAAAAGAAAATATACAATTACAGGCTGTCGAGAGCGAAACGCTATATTGAATACGCGTTCGGAATACTAACAAATAAATGGCGTATCTTTCATAGACCATTGGATGTTAAAGTCGAGAATGCTGAAACTATAGTTAAAGCATGTTGTATTTTACATAATTATGTAAAAAAAAAAGGGATGTGTGGAATTCGAAAGCACTCTTAATGTTACGGGACTAGAAGACGGGGATCAAGTGACACACCCAGGTAATATGCGATCAGCTTTAACAATCCGAGAAAAATTCTCGGATTACTTTTATAGCGATGAAGGATCGGTACCATGGCAGTACAGACAGTTATGAACTGTAAACTATCTTAGTACGCTGTATGTCAATATATACTGACAGTCATAATGGTTACGTACCAAATGTGTATTATTCTAGATTGCTAGTAATTGTTTCGCAAAACAAACTGAAAACAATATCAGTAAAAGACACTAAAAGAAAAAGTAAAAGAACATTTAATTTTGTTGTACTGCAATTTTCTTCAACAATGGTTTTTGTACCCTGTATTACATATTCATGTTAATTTATATACAAGAGACAGTATTCTTAAATATTTATTGTATTAATAATGTATTTATTTGTGTTTTGAAAAATGCACCTTTTTGTATTGGCAATTTTCTACGACTTTATCAGTAATGTTAACTGTGGAATTTAAGACGTATATAAAATTGTGTAGAAAGCTGTTTTGACAAACTTGACAATTGTTTGCGTGCACTGTAACGTTCCCAAACAAAATTGGACTTTTTAACCAATAAATCGTAATGTGACGTTAGCAATTACTGTTATGTTTTACAACATAAATTCTATTTACATTGATTTTTATAACATCGTTACCATATTTTCGCATAAATTACGAATTTTAAAATGTATTTATTTTGTGTAAGAGCGCATGGGTTGGAAAGTCCAATTTTGCAAACATAATCCATTTTCAGAAACAATAAAATTATACCTGCTTTATTTTTATGTGCATTATCCATGTCTTCGAACTTCTCAACAAATATTGCACATAGTTCATCCCAGGCCTTGGCTTTTTTTAATTTATTACTGTAGTCATCACGTCTAACGTCCCAAAGCGCCTGTCTTGATTCAATTTCAATTATAAATCTGTCACAGTCAAACGCCATCACAACAGCACAAACAACGTACGCACGCACCGCCTGTTGACAGTGAACTGCACATGGCGACGCGCTGCTGAAAGTCGCCCGTGTGCAAGGCTTCACGCGACTACCTTTTAACATTATGCCATACTATTTCCTCGCGACTCTGTCGCGCGACTCGATCGCGCGACAGAGTCGTCCGTGTGCCAGCGCCCTAAAAGTTCTGAAATAAATAAAGATGATGGGTTTAGCATAAATTTTTAGGAATCTAATTCCAGCTGAAGATTCATCGGAAAATAAAGGCGCTATTGAAATGGCGAACATTGTTCCGGAAATAATTCGAGAAATTAATGATGGTAAGTTTCGCAAGTATAACTTATTGTGGAATACATTTTCTGTACTCGTTGATGAGGTTATGTTATTACTTTTACATGCCAGATAATTGTAATAAAAGAGCGTTGAATTTTATTTTCATAGATGCCGAAACTAAAGTATTAATTAAACATGTGCGTGAGAGCATACTAAAAGTAATGTGTGAAGCAGAATGCAGGTATTCATAATGCACCGACTAGGAGAAAAAATACCTCGACATTGCCATTTTTGTTCATGTGATACAAAATACAAACAGTTGCTGTAAATCAGGAAAACAAGCATGTCAAGTCAATAATAACGAAACAGAAACTGTTTATCCCGTTCTGTTATTCCTTACATCGTGCGAATCTTCTCACTATTGACATATTTCCTCCTTCACTATACTGCACTTTAGCAGGTTCCCTTTTTTAGTCTTTTAACCCACCTTTTCCGAGCTCCCTCGCTCCTGTCACCCTAACCATACCCCTCCCCAACTCATTCCACTCCTTTACCGTTCTTACCATCGTATTGTTTTTTCCTCTCCGTCCTCTTCCCCACCCTATGAATTTTTTTAAGTTCAGCTTTTTTTTAAGTGAAGTGCTGGTTTATGTAATGAATAGTAATGGTAAAATGCACACTAAAATGTAGGTTAACAACCTGGTATTGTATTAGGCCTACATAGTTAAAAATATGTCATTTTTTTCAGTTATTCTTTAGAATTTGTTAGACTTTTTCATAAAATGAAAACAATGGTTATGAGTTAAAAGAAACTAACCAAAAAATAAAATATATTCCACAAGATAGCCAGAATATTATATGAATTTGTGTTAATTTGTATTAATAATTTACCAAATAATCATTGCCTGGAGATCATCATGTTTTGTGTACTGTAGTCTTAATATAATTTACTTTCAGATATACCTGAAGTAATTGAAGGGGTACAAGATTTTATTAGTGTTTTGGAACGTCGAGAGAGAGAGAGAGAGAGAGAGAGAGAGAGAGAGAGACAGTGGTCTTTTCGTAGAAGAAACAGTACTACTGTACAGTGATGCTGAATTTGTCAGACACTTTCACTTGAAGCGGAGGGTAGCACATGATTTATCACAGAAATTTAGAAATTCTGTGATTTTTTAAGAAATGCTTGGTAGGTCTGTTTTTTATCTTAGTCCCAAAGGACTTGCATGTAATACGGCCTAATACAGTGTTTGATGAACATGAGACCCCAAGTTTAATTTGACATTACTTCCATTAACTTTTGTTATTTATTTATTTAATTATTCACATACACTCCAAGGGAACAAAAATTTGACAAATAGCCTGTGGGTATAGATAATGTCAAATATAACAATAAGACAATACAAACAATTAATGCATACAATTATTACATGAATCATACAATACAACAATGAATACAAAAATAAATAAAGCTATTAAATGAATAGGGACACCTAATATTAATAGTAAATATTTTGTCCAATTTTCTTTTAAAAATTCGTCTAACGAATAAAATGATTGTTTATTAAAACATTTTTAAAGACTTATTTTAAAAAGTTTAGGAGTATCAATGCTTATTTTCTTCAAAATACAGAGTAATTTATTATATAATATTATACACATATAAGCCCCCTTCTGGAAAAGTTTAAGCTTATATGATAGGAACAAGAAAATTACATGCATTTCGTGTCTTATAAGAATAAATTAAATTGTTGTCTAAAAATAAATTTAGTTTTTTGACCACAAATAATGATGTGTAAATAAATTAAGATATAAATGTAAAAAGTCCAAGTATTTTTAGATTGCTGACGACAAGAATCTCGTGAATTAAGACCACTAATTATTAGTATGACCTTTTTCTGAAGAACAAATATTTTTCCACTATTGGCTGACAAAGCCCAAAATATAATGCCATACGACATAATTGAGTGAAAATAAGAATAATATGTGGGGTTTGAGTACGTAAGGTGATACTACAGATGATAAATATCGAATTGAAAAACATTTACTACTTAATTTCTTTTTTATAATTCCATAACATGCACTTTCCAATTTAGACAATCATCTAGATACACTCCTAAATTTAGCTAAATAATAATCTAATATATTTTGTGTATAACTGTCTATTACAAAAGTAAGTTTATTGGTAGTATGAAATCTTGAAAAAATTAGTTTAACTAAAATTCAAAGAAAGTTTGTTAGTCAAAAAACCAGTTCTGTTTGACATCGATGAGTATGATGAAAGCAAATTAAAAATGCTGCCTTTAATGCCACAAAATTTAAATTTACTTAACAAACTGTGTCAGATTTCTCCCTTATTCATTTCTGTATATTGTTATTTTCACACGAAACACTATTGCATTTTAACTTTTAGGGGCTATGGTATGTTAATTTTCGAATGACTTATTTTTCTTCTGCGTCACAACTTCACCTATCATCAAGTCATACCCCATTATAACATTATTGTTACACATCTGGAGTTAAAACTTGGGACTGAGTCCTCCACAGACAGTCACTTCTAAGTCAACCATGACAGTGAGACAACTGAGACCCTTCTGTGACCAAATCAAGGTCACAGAAAAGCGACAGCAGTAACACTGGACGTAACACCACTCCCCTGGTCTTTTCCTTAGTTCTCCACACTATTAATGACCTAAGAAGTGTAAACAAAGCTAGATCTTTTGATGAACCTTTCTGGTATGTGTTCCTAACTTCAGGATAATATATAACATGTTTTTAGAACAGGAAAAGATCAAATGATTATATTAAATATTTATTTAATATTCTTTTTTTTTTTCTAAATAATGCAAAATTGCTATACAAAGTTTTCACAATAAATATTTGATATTCAGGTACATTATAAATATAACCTTCCAGATACTGAAGATATAAAAATATATGAAAATCACACAGGTCTCGAATACAAAACCACGACCCTCGATTTTCAATCTTTATATATATATATATATATTAAACATATACTATGCCTACATTTGGCATCGTGACGCAACCACGTAAATTTTCTGACCCCTAACCTTTATCAGGTAACAATTCTAATATCACGAATGTTTAGAAACTCACAAGCCAAACAAATTAACGTTTAACAAGCATTAAAGACATTTATGAATCTAGTCCCCAAGAAAAATAAATTATAACCAATTCGTACTGAATTCTAATTTTCACAATAAATATTTGATATTCAGGTACATTCTAAATATAACCTTCCAGATACTGAAGATACAAAAATTGTTTTTTCCAAGGTTTCATAAAACCACAACCAAACTCATGGACGCAAACATTTAGCCTTCCTAAGAAATCCGAACATAAATCTGTAAGAAAATTATTACCAAATTTACATTCCAAAATATCTTACATACGCAACAGTCTATTTCAGAGCGTAACCTCCTATGGCCAACAACATGGCATAGAGCTAGGAAGGTACCTACGCAATTGTTACTCAGGGCATAATAAATATAATATTAAATACGCCAACAGCTAAGCCTAACCTGCTAGCCATACTATGGCTACAACCTCAATACTTAACTTAAGCAGCGTTAATCCCCAAGCCTGTCTGCCGAACCCAGCAAAAATCCGGTCATTTATAGTTGAAACTCTCATTCCCCTACTTTCTCAAAATGGTGGTGGGATCTTG
>PNEQ01103392.1:0-15085 GCA_003012365.1 Medauroidea extradentata | reverse complement strand
TTCTGATTGGCTGCGCACGGCGCACAGCGCACACGCACAGAATTTTTAGGATTTAGCTCAACTTTCTGTGCGCCGATCCTGTGCTATTTTGCCGTGCGTGTGCTATTTGTGATTGTATCGTGTGCCACCCAAAATGCTGGATTTAACTTTCTGTGCGTGTGCTGTTTTCTGTGCTAAATCAATTGTAGCGGAGCCTTAAGATGTATTTACTAAACCAGCAACATCCCTTTTAAAAATTCCAAAAAAAAAAAAAACCTGTGAATATATTTACTTATTGCTGACATTAATCTCCAAAAATCAGAAGTTGTTCCACACAAATGAACATTTTCATCAACGTAACACTAGAAGTAAAAACCTTTTACACATGCCTCTTGCCAACTTGACCTTACAGCAAAAAGGTCCTTCATACACAGCTTGCAAGTTGTTCAACAAACTCCCCAGCCACCTGCAAGATGCATGTTTAGCTAACACAAAAATATTCAAAAAACACCTTAAAGATTTCTTGATCATTAATGCTTTTTACACAGTCGATGAGAATTTGAGTGGATCTATGACAGTGTAGATACTTATTTAAGATATTTATTCTGGGTAAAGATTCTGTTTCTTCTCTTGCTTTTTTTCTTTTGCATGTGGAGACTATGAAGTATGCTGACGTGAGCCTACGTGCGAGCCCGAACCGACAAGAAATGTTGAATTTCACTCTTTTAGTGTCTTATTATGTCATTTATTTGTTTGATTGTATATTGTAAATATAACTTGCTAAAATGTACACTAAAAAGTTCCAAAGGATGCAATAAACTAATTCTAAATCTATGATAGTAGAATGGGTTGAAGTAAGCTAACTTTACTTCAGTGTTCACAGACACTTTCTTGAAAGGGGAATGTGAAAAACTGAATGCTTTTGTGATATAGGCCTAGACTGTAAATACTTAGCCAAGGCCCAAACATTTTAGCAGCCTCATGTCACTTAATAATATATTGTTACTAAATGAATACTAGCAAAATGTGCCCTTCAGTAAAAAAAATAATAATACAAATTTAATGTTAATGCCGTTGGTAGTAAATGTGGTCCTGTAGGGCTATTGTGCTACAACTATTTTTGTGTGTTGCTAATGAAAATTGTAATTTTTAATCTCGGGTTCGCACAAAAAGTTTTGACCCTATAATTCTAGATGAGCGTGGCCTAAAGTAGTTGAACACTCTATATTAGGTGAAAGTAGTCTTTACGAAAAGTTACCCCTGAATTCAAATGATTCACAAACACGTGGTAGTTAGGTGCAGAGGGGGTCTGCGAGAATGGTGAACGGTATGCCTAAGTGGAAAAGACAGCCTGGGCAGGAGGGTGAGAAGGAAAGTAATTATAGAACATCAGTGACGAAGAAAATGGAATGGAGATCGTTGAGTGACAGGATGAGAGTGAAAAGATTGGTTAGGTTGTACAGGGCAGTAAACTGTGAGGGTGGATGGGGAAGTCTAGGTTGCTTACTAACAGGTTTGGAACGAAGTTGAAAGGGACAAAGGTCTGAACTTGCCACCAAACAGTAGGCAATTTGCGAGTGCTACATATTATTATTGTAGGGCTGTTTTATGTTTATTAGGTACTTGTTGGTGAGCTGGTTATAGGTGCTACTTCGGTTTCATGTGAACTAATAGTACAGTGCAGACATAACTTACAGTTTTATTTTAAAAAAAACAGCATTTAGCTGCAAAACAATGCATCATAGTCCCGCCTAATATCAATTAATCAAAGGCTAACCACGAGTTAGCTTTACTTCTCAAACAATCAACATTTAGGCCTATGTAATATTAAAGTGCAATTTACATAGTGCGTCTTAATGGATTACATCAAAGCTCATGTTCATCTCAGGTGATCTAGCCCTCAAATGTACGGTCATAGTCGTCTAGGGCTGTGATTTAGTCCTCTGCTCAAATTTATGAATAGCGATCACGAGTGACTAGACTCTTTACAGGGATATTCGGAGTAAAAAATAAATAATATCCTTCCTATATTTCTATTAGCGATACCTAAAATCACTATTGCAAGTGCTGTACATGCATTTTTGTACTATTTATACAACATTAACCAGTTCAAGTAACACTATTCATATGACATTCTGATGAACGTTTGTACAGAAACAGCTGATCCTCGGCGCGATGCTCATCTTGTAACCCCACTGGCCGAGTCGTCTATTCTGACCGCGGCCGTAGAAGAACAGGTCTGGACACTCGCCTAGAAACTTGACCCCCTTGTTGTTTGGCTGCAGTTCATCAAGTTACCGATAATGTTATACGGTACATTTTTAGCGCTGTGACCCGTCGGTCGAGTTCAAACTCCGCCCACTTCCCTCCCACTAAGATAAACAATTTATCAAAATGTATTTTTTATCAGTTTATGAAATACTTCCTTCACTCACAATTTAAAATCATGACTCCAGAAATCTTTATTTACTTTATAATGTTAACAACGGTAAAAAGTGGGCGGAGTTTGGGTCTGGTTGAGTGATAAGACGGTTTATGGCGCTGCTCTCATATAATTCAATTGTGTTGTGTACTGACCACAAAATGAAACAATCAGCAAACTTATTGTATGCTGATTCCTGTAAACTTCTTCCCTCCCAAAACAAAATGTTTCACAGTTTGTCAAAGCCAGGTTGAAAAATTAAAATTGTTTGAAACAGATAGGTTTGCATGCAGGCAAACGTAAGGTTATACTGTTCATAACTTCAAAAGTTCTGTTCCAGTTGAGAAACATGCATAACATTAATTTGCGTATGAATAGCATATAATAAAATTTTCAATATCATATGTAAGGGTAAAATGAATATTTAAATTGTGAAAACATTAATAGTTTTTTATAGACAGCTACTAAATCTGAAGGCGGGAAGGGTGGTAGAACTGTTCGCAACAGTTCAATTTCAGATACGGAAACGAAGTTGGAACCGGTTGCAACAGTACCAAATTCGCTGGGCAATCACGTACATAGCGAATGAGTCCAGCCAATGGACTCGGTCCAAACTGTAATGCACTTGCAGCTCCGGTGGTTGTTTGTGGTTTATATACGTACGACATAGTTCTCAAGTCCACTCAAAATTCAATATTCTTAATCACAATACCAATACTGTTGCAGCAAGGAAATGTTTTATTACAAAGTAACTTTGTGGCTAGAGTTAAAATAGTTCCGAGATAATCTTTATGGTATAGTTACTGTAATGAAAATAAAAATATTCTCAAAGAAAAGTATACTAAGAAAAATAGTAACATCAAATGGTATGTTTTTAAGGCTTTTCTTTGCTGCAAAGAACGTTTTTACAACAACGTGAATAGCCAAGATTTTTTAAAATACTTTTTCCGATTACAATGGACGACTTGAAAAGAGGTGGAGCTTCAGTCAGGTGTGGGATACAATTCCTATCTCCATGGATACCGCAGCCGAACATGACCTTCATTTAGATGTTTGGCTTCACATGTCCCGGATAAGATGTACGTCAAGAAAATTGATTATTTGTTTGGAATTTGCCGTTTTTCCAGATAAACATTTATCTTATGTATTTGCGTATCTTAACAATGAAATTGAAACTAATATTTTTTACCATTGCGTGCAAATCTATGAATGCGCAACATTTTTGCTTTCTGCAACTACTAACTAACAAATCAGCATGTTTGTAAACAAGCTTTGTTTCCCACAGTACTTTTCCCCTGCGGTGACATCAGGGGGCGTGTACTTCAAGTCGTCCATTAGGCTGTAGGTAATATATACATACGTATCCAAACAGTTTTAAGTAAATAGGTTTTGTTTTGCAAACAATTTGTAATGCCACCATCAAAAAGAAGTGGACTGCGGAATTACTTTACATTCCTGAACAAAAATTTGAATTGCCATATATTACTGTTTATAAATTGAATAACTGTGAATTTTCAATCACAACACTAGCAGTACTAGTTTCTCTGTGGAGCAGGACTTGTAGCACGAGTTGGATATCATTGAAACAGTTCCACGTACAGCGAGCGCCATGGGATTACAATGTGTATGTAATATGTACTTAATTGAGGTGCCTACACATGTATCTAGACATTTGTGAACATAGATTAAAAGTAATAATAATTTGTAAAATCATTTATATAAGTTCTAACAAAACTCTCATACCAAGCCATGTTTGGCAATTGTAGGTTATATTGCAGGTTATATGCCAAGAGTAAGTCTAATATTTTTTGTTTTAAGTACCTAAATATTTGTTACGTTGCAAAATTTATAGTAAAAGTTGCAAAATAAAACAGATTGATACACAGAATGTTCCAAAGATTTAATTCTGTGAAATCAGATTTAAAATACGACTACTAAGTCGTATTTTGTAATTTTTTTTTAAAAGCGGTTTAGTACAACTGCTATTATATGTTCACTCTAACCAGAGTTTTGAAGTAAACAAATACATAACACAGGTTATCTACCGACCCTGGAAAACCTGTAAAAATCAGGGAATATTGTAATCAGGAAGAAATTAAGGAATTTTATAAAACATCAGGGAGAAGTTTGCAACACGTTTTTTGTTTATTGATAAGCTCGCATTGAAATATCATCAAGTAAAAATAAACATATCACAGTCCAAAGACAACATGACGTGAAGTACATGTTTATCTATGAACAAAAACGTAATGCTTTTTATGTTTCTTATACGGAACAGTGCTCTATCTGCCCTTACATCAGCATCAACTCCTACACCTTTGTGTGTTCTGTTCGGAATACTAAGTAAAAGGTGCACATTTAGCCTTTACGTAGGCATCACTATCTTGTCTTCAACGATGTGACGCATCAAGAACAGTAATCGTTATTTACGGACACGTGACTGTAGTCTGTAGCTTTAAATCAGTGTTTGAGGAAACAGCGCGTGAAGTAGTGTTTAGAATGTTGTATTCAAAACCGGTGGCTGTCAGGACAAGAAGCTGATAACATTGAGCGATCATATGAGTTGGTATGTTCCTCACAAGATTCTGAAGGACTGCTATCGTCTTTTTCTCGAGAAGACTGGCACCTTGATCACTTGTGGATGCTCATTCAGGAGCTGCCAAAACTGGCCTTCTAAAATTTGTGAGGATGATGTTGGTACTTTCCCATCAAAATGCATCATTGGAAAGAGGATTTTCAGCGAATTCTAATCTGGTGACTGAAAACTTGCAGGAAGAAACACTAATTGCACAAAGACAAGTGTACGACTTTGTTCAACGTTCTGGAGGTGTATAGCATGTTGATATCACGAAGTCCACGTTACAGTATGAAAGAAATGCCAGTTTTAGGTGTAAGGAAGCCTTGCAAACCAAACAAAAAGAAAAGGAAGAGAGAGACAAGAGGAAGGCAGAAAAAAGAAGAATTGAAGAGGAAATCAAGACACTGCAGTGAAGAAGGCTCGAGTGTTGGATTTGGCTCGTTCTGAAGCAAGTGCAATAGACGCAAAAGTATGTGTGACATACAGTAGAATCCCGTCATTGCGAACACGGAAGTAGCGAAAACACGGTTATAGCAAAGTCTTTTTGAGGAACCGTCAAAAAATTGCAAAAAAAAAATTCCATTAAAAATGTGAATTTTATGAGTAAAAACATGTATGGTGAGTCGTGTGAAGCAGGCTTTCAGCGAGATTCGTGACCATGTGAAGCAGGCTTGCAGCGATGTACGTGACCTTGTGAAGTGAGTAGGTATTTGTTAGCCAGATGCAACCCTAGCACAGCCCCCCCCCCCTAGAGCCACCCGCTGGCACTGTCGCGTGAGTCATGCTTCTGTCGGGACACCTTGCTTGGTCGGGAGGGGATATGATAAAATGATAAAGGCTCCATACACTGTTGTCAGGCGCTCCCAAAAAGCTTCAGCTGAGCTCAGATGACGAACCGGCTATTTGGAACAAGAACTGCAAGTTCTGACTGAATAACGGCGGACATATGCTGTTTCTTCACTAAGAAAAATTGCCACCGGCTGTGCTATACTTGAGTCATGCGCGCGCACACACACACATGAAGAAGAAATGCCTCTGGGAGATACGATAGCGCTGTCTCCCTCACACACAACTACTCGTGCTTATCTCTACTGAGCTTGCTACTGCTCATATTTTACTCTGTAGAACTTCAGCTTTTTGAGATAAGCAGCAAGGACGGCAGACGAGAGGACGCATTGGTGTTACCGTCTCCAGTCCTGTGTCTGTGCATTTGCTGTTCTAATTCACCTTCATGCTCACACACTAAACGTCCCATAATAAATCCTTGCGAGCTGGCCGTTGCATTGTTAAAGCATCTTACACACCATCAGGAAGAGCGTGTCACTTTTTTTTTGTCTTGTTACGAGTCTGTTTGGACAGCTGAAGGGGAAGAAAGAAAAATAAAAAGTAAAAAAAAAAATACCACACGTGGTGGGCCGTGTGTGAAAACGAGCATGTGTAGCTTTAGCATTGCTCTTCAACAAACTGTCTTATCCAGATTTGGTAGCGCTCACGTAGGGCAGACATGTTTTCTGTCGGCACACTGCCGGAATAAAATCACAAACTTGTGACCTTGCTCAAAGTCAGTGCGTAAGGCCACTTCTCTTACTACTAATTGGCTTTGAACTTAACTTCGTGCTGCCGCTAAACACAGTTCACTACTAGCGCGCGAAAATAAAGCAGCTACCAATGCTGACTTCGCTTATTTTTGCTGGCAAATAACACTAGCATTACCTGCCCAACGGACAAGTGAACAATTACATTCACCCGTCCAAGCTGACTTTTATATGGGCAAGCGCACAAATTATTTGACGCGTGCACAGTGTGAAAGGGCACACAGAATTATCATCAGAGCATGCACGGTAAAATAAATAAATAAATAAATTTCTACACTCGTCAAACTGATTAGGTACGTTGGACTGCAGCGGCCGACAGTGTAATGTCGACTGCCAGCGCGTGTACTCGTGCAGCACGCCCGCACGGGCGAGACACCGCTGAGACAATCCAGCGATAGATAGCCATACTTAAATGAAGCGGCGGAGATTTTGGCCCATTTTGACTTAGCGAATAGTTGCAACCAGACTTGCCGGGTATCATTGTAATCAGCACATACTCACCTGTCGAAATAAACCTATATTTCCTTAAAATAACGTACTACTTTGTAATGAAATAATATTAAAGACCATTTTAATGCAATTTTTGGGTTTAGGGCTCAGAATCGGCCAAATTCGGCTATAGCAAAGTTCAAACCCAAAACCGTGACATTTCGCTATAACGAGACTCTACTGTATTTGTAAAAACATGTTTTATTTGCCATCAATTGAGACACTTTAGTCACTTCTGAGAGAAAGTATTTTTTTAACTATTTTAAGTGAGTCGAAATACTTAGAAACCAGTCACGCATGCATATTATGCATGTTTTTTTTTCAGTTTCGTGGGATGCCACGATAGTGTTAAAGAAAATCTGGAAAAATTGAGTTTTAGACCCAGAAAACCTGAAAAAATCAGGGAATTTAATTTCCAGGCATGGTAGACACCCTGATAACATCATATCATTGTACTTCACTAGCTGTTAACTGGTTAGATTTGTGCAGCGCAGGAAAATAGATGTACGAAAAAACCATTCGAAGTAGCCAAAACATTGATGTGTTAATGTCCAAAATTACTTTGAGAAAATAAAATATTACATTTGTTTGTGATATTTTCCACTTGTTTTTACAGTGGTAATTATTACTGAATTAAACTTTTGGTATTTTCAGAATATCGTACATCTCTAAATACTGGCTAGTTTATCAAAACACTCATACATTTAACAGTGCGTCAGTCATTAAATAACTCGTGAATCAACTGTACGGACGTGTTGTCCGCTAACCATAATTGTCTGTGTTGTTTTCGTTGTGCTGTCTCGCCTACAATCTTTTCTGTCGCTGTGTTCATTTGTGTTGTCCTCGTCGTTTTTGTCCATTATCGATGTCCTGTTCATATACTTTGTTCTGTTGTTTTTGGTTTTTGTTAGACTCTGTTATCATATACTGACTATATTCCTATCACAGTCTATGAAGGTAGAGGTCTTGACACTGAGGAATAAAACGTGACACCCTTTTTGTCGCCGAGCGCTTAGAGGAAGATTTGTCTTGTTTTATATTTGGCTTAGCTTTAAGTTTGAAGTTGTTATCAGAATTGCGTGTGTTGTATAGAATTTAAAAAATTGAAATGTAATTTTGTGTTGGAACACAATTTTGAAGATGATGTCGAAGTGCTACCTCTAATCAAGCTGAAGCACTTCAAGCTGTTTCTACATTAAGAAGATTTGTTTCCAGTTTTCCAAGTACTGAAAACTTAATGCCAGCAATTCACAAACTGGAAGTAGACACTGAGCACTTGTGCTAACTTAAAGATAAGCAATCCAGCATTCTGGACTTTACAAAAAAAAAAAACCTGTGTAGGGCAGGAACTTAAATCATATAATTTAAGATTTAATATAGATCTGTTCAGTTTTCTTGGATTTATCATAGTAAATGTAAAAAACAATACTAATGTTTTTTTTTTTTTTTTTTTTTTTTTTTCCCACTTTTTAGGGATTCCCGCTTTTTACATATTTTTTTTTTTTTTGCAAGCCCTTGAAATCTGTAAAATAGGGGTTCTACTGTATATTGAAAATAAAAAACTTGGCTATGTAGTTTATTATTTTTCATTTAAAATGTATGTATGCAATAACATTTACATAGAAATACAGTACGGTATATACAATTGTGCTTGCAGGTGAGTACAAAAACAGAAGAGACATTTTATAGCATGTTCATTGTATTTCACTGGTCAAGCCAGCCTCCTCAGGCAGTGAATTGACTTACAGTACAGTTGGTAGACTGCAAGCAGTTGGTAGGTAACAAGTACATCAAGGAACCAAGCAGTGAACTACTGTATTGTGTGGCATAGGTAGTTTCATCTTATATCGAGGCCTGATGGTTGTATGGATTTGGTGATGTATTAGTTCCCTGCACCACCTCTTTGGTACATATTAGAACACGAAGCACAAGTTAGTTTATGGGATGCTGGATGTGCAGCAACTGGTTTGTCCTGCAGGTGTTTGTTGGAACCTGCTATGGCTTGTATGATTTCTGTCCTGTGACCTTCTGCCTAAGTGTGTTTGGAGGAAACCAATGTATTTGTTTGAAATACTGTAGTTATCTGTAACATTTATCCATTAATAAGTAATTAATGTTAACAAGTTTTACATTTTTGAACTGTGTGGCCGCATGCTGGGTATGCAGAATACTTGAACAAGTAGTAATACTGATGTTGAAAATAATGCACCAGCCCACGCCAACCCCAGTGCTGGGAGGAAGCTGAAAGAAGGAAAACTCCCAGCCATCGAGCAATCAGCCAATTACATCTCTCGCTCTTGGCACACAGGGAATTTAACTTTTCCCACATTTCACACACATGACCACAGAGTGGAGCAAACTCTGCCAGACATCTATTATCGCACCAAACTAAACTACTTCTGTAGACCATCAGTTGGAACACCTGTGCTTGCTCACGGCCATGTAAGGTCATCGAGTCTGTCGCAGAGGGAGGAGGAGGAAACAAGGGCTTCAGTTGTGACCAACTACTTTGAGCTGTGGAAATACTAATGATGAGGGCTGAAAGTAACTTGGTGACAATTCATTTTGAATATTTTAGTTGGTAGCACTCTCTTTTTCATTGTACAGTATTACCGGTAATTTTGCGGTGACATTATAATGTGTTACCTCACCTTATCCACTGTAGGTTCCATAAAACAAGTAACGAATTTTTCTTTCTAGAGTGACAGTTCGAAAAAGTAGCATGGTGACTACTGGACTTAGCAGCCTAATGGCCAACTCTCCATTCACTGCACAGCAGTGTGAGATATTTGTCACGTCCAATATGAATCTCTCCTTCTCGCTGTGTCTTTAGCTCTCAATAATACAAAAAATAATACATTGTGTTGACATCTTCCGTGTCTGACATGCATCACATGTGATGTAACAGGACGCCTGCCCATAGTAATTAATAGCAGTCAGTAATGACATTTTCAGAGTCATTGTGGGAGAAGAGTATATCATCCAGAAGGCACGTCAAACTTTCACTGCTATTGTCGACCCACTCTGTTCGCTCGGACAACAATTCCTGCAAATTGATAGTAGACAGGGCAGACAAAAAGTTGTCTACTTTCATCGGGATGAGGGACGTGTTGGTACTGGGCAACTTCACTTGACTATGACACACGTGCGACAACAGGCTGACATACGATTCGTTGACAATGTTCTCAACGACCTGGTCGGACCCACAGTCCATGCTACCTTCAAACCAAAGCTTGCCATTCGGCTGCATGTCATCATCTGTATGCTGCATACACATGTTCACGTCACAGCTGGCCACGTTGCCTGCCGGTAGGATGCCGTACTGAGTTAGGAGACTAGACAGTGAGGTGGTGATGGCGACTGCCTTGAACACCACTTGCACGTCACGGTCGTGGATGGCAGACAGCAGCACCTGCAAGCGGCCACATACACACACACAGTCACCACTATACATCCATCTGAAACTACATATCTCTTCTTTAAATTGAGTATTATTTCGATATACAAACATTTTAAAATCCTCATTATTTTGAGAATGGGGTACAGTATGACTGTCAACAACTATATCATCATACATCCTAAGGCCCTAGCCCAAATCCTGATGCGTGAACGCGCCCATAGGTGAGGTGACAATCATTTGTTTTAGGGTAAACGGAAGTTTTTAATTATGTGGTAAACAGGGATCAGGTGTTTTGGAAATATTTTGGGCAAAAAGGCTATCGGCTCGTAGCCCACGAGTTCGCAGGTTACTTCATTTAAAAACTTTCCAGGTGTATTATATAGTTAATTTAAAACACTGTGTGAGCGCTGAAGGCAGTACAATGCAGCACGTAACTGTGTAACCGTGTATTATGTATTTTGTCGTAACCAAGTAAAGGGGTGAGACGTATCACGGTTTTCTTGTATTTCACCGGAGCGAGGGAGTGTAGGGTAGTGCATGAGAGGCGTGCACCTGGCTGAAACAGGGAGCGGAAGAAGGTAAACCGACACCATCTTGGGAAAGGAGGGGGGGACAGACACACGGTCCTAGATGCCCTAAGACTCATGCTCCCGCCTCAGCTGGGCATATAGCTGTGTGGCGCCCATCAGCATCATCTTCCAAGAAACACTCCCCCCTCAGGGAAGCACTGTGTCAACTATGTGCGTGATGTATAATTAGAAACACCTATTTTTCATGAAAATATTTTCAAAGCTTCATAAATTTAGGTGAGACAGTTTCAATAATTTTTTAGCTATTTCTCATGCCATTGTATCATAAATTGCACTAATTATTTTACACAGCAACAAATATTTTGGCGGTAGTAATGAATGTGTGCGAAGTAACTTACTTTATGTAAATATTTAAATAAAATTATATTCTTAATAATAATCTGTTGAATAAATGGTTAAAAACTCAATATTTCAACATTTTATGGTTTGTTTAGACCTACACAAAAAACAAATACAGTAGAGTCTTGTTATAACGAGGTGTTACGGTTCCAGGTTCGATCCTCGCTATAGCGGAGTCCTCGCTATTACCGAATTGAACCAATTTTTACCCCCAAAACAAAAAAACTGCCCTAAAATTGCATTAAAATTGTGTTTAAACCTATTTCACAGGCCACAACCTGTTATATTTATTAAATGATGGAGTATTTAAAAAAGTTAGCATGTGCTATTCTCGACGATACCAAACGGTACATTTATTGAGTCAAAATAACTGACGGTGCAACTCTGCAGCCGCAGCGACGTCCAGCAATCACTCTACCACTGCGGCTTGACACTACATGCCGGCAGCGGTTGCATTGTGGGATCGCCGCAAACCAAATAGCAAAGCTAGACGTAGTAATATCATGCATTTTAAAGTACATAACTAAAATGAGGAACATTATTATTTCAAGAATACCTAACTTTGAAAATGATTTTCTCTTAAAATAAAGTGATGTGTTCCTAAGTTAACAAAAGTATTATGAACAAAAAATTTTTTTTAAGTTTGCAAAAAACGTATGAGTTATTAACGAGATAAATTAATATTTATATAATATGATGAGACATATCTTACCTCGAATATGATGTCACATTTGACAATTATTTTATGAAATGTTGAGATAAATTACAAGCATTTACTGAAATAAACCCTGTACAATTATTTGTGAAAATGATATCGTTAAAATCATATTGTTAAAAAAAACATGGTGGGACTTACTCAGAATCTGTTAACAGTTAAGAAAATGTGATAATTGTTTTAAAGACCGTTAGTGCCAGCCGACTGTACAGATGTTGACAGACTTACGCACTGGCTTGTTGTGTGTGTGCATGCATGTGGAAAGGAAAGGTTGAATAGGTGGGTAGGGGGAATGTGACTTCCTGTTGCCGAGCTGTCAGTTGACGACCGTGGGAACGGTGAAAAAATCCTTCACTAAACCTACACTTCTAAAAATATTTTTAGTAATGTGATGCCGTATTTATTTTTTCACTTTTTCTCACTTTAAAGTATGGCTGCTGCTATGTAACATTTGGTATGTTTATAATAAAAGTGTAAGCCTTCAGTAGTATTTTTGTGTACACTAACACCTTGCAATGTTATATCTCAAATCCGGCCATGAAAACGTTGGCGGTATGGCACCAGTCAGACGTGTCTGTTCATGTTGTCCACCACACCTTCTGCATGGCTGGCAGCTTGCAAGGTCATTGTGTGTGACACACACGCACGTGTTTGTGAGAGATACGGAGGAAAACAAAAGAGGGTTGGTGAAGGGAAGAAGAGGACAGGATAGGCACTCGCAGTGTGGTGTGACGCAACTCAGGAATCAGAGCAGAGGAGGTGGGGTAGTTGCATAGTGTGTTAGTGGGCTGTGCACTTGTGTGGTCCAATGCAGTGCTGTAAAGTCTTTCCGTGTCATTGGCATTGCCAGGGACAGTGTGAAGTATTGTTGTCTTCTCAATGAAAGAACAGTATTTTTTCAGGATCAAAATAAAAAATAGTAACAAAAATATAATCAATGCAGAGTTGACAACTCTACCACTTTGGTTAGTAATATTTTATTCCTCCTCCCGACAGTTTTTTCCCCGACTTATACTGTTTGCTTTAACTCCCACCTCTTCATGGCAAAAACATAATTCCAATGTTTTTCACTCATTGAATTGAAAGTAAAAAATAATTCAACTACTGGTACACACAGAATTACACTGCTGCATACGTGAAACAAACATACATTGTGCCCAAAGTGAAAAAATTTAAAACTTCATTATGGGTATTGTTTTTGTGGATAATTTTTTTTTACTAACCAAGTCGTTTTTTGTCGCTTTGTTTTCTCTGTGCGTGTGTAGACGTGTTACAAAGTTATCTTCACATCACTCTTTCCTGTACCTTCTCTCCCCCGTCCCTTCCGTAATTTCCTTTTGTTTCTTATCCCTTTTCCTGTTCCATCACATGAAAAAACCCAGTAACAGGTAGTCACGTGCTCCCAGTCTTAACTTTATCTTTACACAGCCACACTCACACACACAAGCGCTGGGCGTGAACAAGCAGATTTCCGCCACAATCTTACGCAACGTGGCGTTATTTAGCTTCTTAAAACGATCTAACCAACCAGAAAGGAACTTGAAGTCAACATTTTGCATTACTGCGAATGTGTTGGCCTTTTCTCGTAACATGGGGTCCCGTGATAAGCACATGTTGGCACCTTGCAACTTTTTCAATTTCGTGTTACAACCTTCCTTCTCAACTGCAGCCATTAAATTATCTTTTAAAAATGGCGGAAGAAATGTAAGACGTTGAAGCGAAGGGTAGGAGGGAAGCCAGCAAATAGATAGCAAAAGTGCGCGATAGCATCACAGAGTCAAGAAAGCCTGGTTCACACGGGCACGAAACTCACGGCAAGCCTATTTCACATGATGCTGCTCTTCAAAATAATTTTAGTTTTTCCTTAAATATTTTTTTATTTTTTAAATTTTTTGACGGTTCCTCAAAAATACCTTGCTATAATAGATTTCTCGCTGTTAACGAGCTTGCTATAACAAGATTCCACTGTATTTATAAATGGAATGGGGGAAACCAGTTAATTTTGTTTTTATTTATTTGTCATCACAATATAATACTACTTATTTCAGCTGTAAACCAAACTTATTTTTTCAAAAAAAAATTCTGTTATTAAATAGGACAATATTGAACTTCCCACTATTTTATATTATATTTACCAATTTTTACTGTGAGACAAATTTATATAGGCCTACGTCATTACAAACTAGTATTAGACATTAATACACAATTTGAAGGTAAAAACATATGTGATAAAAACTGAATAACTTTGAACAGCTTATCCTAAATACTGTTAATGTATTCATTCATCTTTCGCTTCTAAATTTCCTACGTAATAGACAAAGTTTTCTCATGTTTTTTTCACTGTTTTTTGTCATTGATAAAATTTATGTTGGTATGTCACTCGTTCCTTGCATTTTACGTGATTTGTAAAAAATAATTACTGTAATTTTCCGAGGCATAAATTCTAGCAAATTATACGTCACAACTCATTACGAAAATAATATTCTTTCTTTGTAATTCATATTGCAGTGTTAAAATTCTGTACAGCATATAAAATTAATTTTATCACTATGTATTACAAACAAAAATTAATGAATAGCTTGAAATATCAGATTAAATAAACACGCAGTGCCACTGAACCCATCAACAGCACTTCCAAGTATACTTTGACACTCTCAAAATTCACATTCATGGTCTAAAATTGATTTTATTGATTCATGTAAAATCAATATATTTGTAATCAAAGTAATTTTTACTTTGAAGCACTCAAAAATTACCTAGTTCTTTCATAATTTTGCACATACAGTGAACCCTCGATAACTCGGACTAAAAGGGGGGAGAAGCTGTCCGAGTTACGATTTGTCCGTGTTATCGAGGGGCGTCCGGGGAGGAGGGGTAGTCAGTCATTAATCACAAGAAACGTGAGGAAACCAGTACGCTATCATTTCTACAAGCAAAAGAAGCGGCAATATGTACTGCTTTGTACGTATCAATTTACA
>PNEQ01103389.1:0-17648 GCA_003012365.1 Medauroidea extradentata | reverse complement strand
ATTCATTCAGGGTTCGAACCCACTATTTTCCCTGAGATATTAGAGTGTGTTTCATACCGACTGGTGTTCAGTCGTGAGCTACGTGGAGCTGTGTGTGTGTGCCAATCACATTCGGTAGCTCACCGCGAGGTGGGGCCGAGTGGGGCATCATATATATTTTGCGACACAAGCGTGATGGGCAGACGGTACCATCACACTATATTATAAGTGACTAACTAAAATTGAAAAAAACATACTATAAATTGAAACATGTAAAAATTAATCTGGGTCTAGGCCACTCTACAGTAACAATGGTTTTCAGAAATCCCATATCTAGAAACTTGAAAATGATGGGCCTAACAGATATTTACGTATGGTATTTTATACTTATTTTTGACCATAGAATCAAACGTAATAGTCTGTATCTGTGAATTACCCTACATGACATATACCAATCTAAATACCTATGTTACAATTGTTAAAAGAGTCATGTTTAAGTTCCTGAGCTATGTTGGTGTTCCTGATCACTGAGGAGTGAGGACTATTAACAACTGCCCTTTGTGAATGTTCACCCCTATGCACTAATTAGAATTAAATACACTAGCTTCAAAAAATTAAAGTAGGCTAGGTACAATGCAAACACAAATTTGTTCCTGGCATATTTTCTGATTAATACATACAAACAAACTATGCTACAATAGTATGTAATAATAACAATAACAACACAATAATAAATATAATATGACTGATGATGACATACGAGTTATCATTTTTGTAATTTTTAGTTCAGGCACTAAGCACTTGTTATAATATGAATAATAGTCACGTTATAAAAACTTTATAACTAGAATCAAATTACCTGCCATCCACAATTTTTCGAGCCAGCTCTCGCATGTTGTTTCCATTAAATGGTGGAATCAGAGCACAAAGTTCATAAATGAGACATCCCAATGCCCATATGTCCGACATCTTGTTGTACTTGCTGCCTCTCATGACTTCCTGCAATCATAATACAGTATTCTGACAATGACAAACTTCTCAAAGTTAAGTAAGAACCCGTAAGACATGCATACTAAACACTTTTTCTCCCGTCACACTCTTGTATCATATTACAGTACCAACATTGTACAGGCATAGTTCTCATGGAGAATGTTACTGTCTACTTACATAACCTTACTAACTGACAAATCCAGCTGTGCTACACTCCAGGTGCACAATCTGTTAAATTCTGTACATGTAAGAGTATAATTTTTATATCACATTCTTAAAAAATTGCTGCAAATGTGATAATTGTGCTACAATTTCACGTACCGTAAAGCCACTACTATGATGTACACTGGCACACAGCCCATCTATTTTTTATATACCATACTGTAATGTAAATTTCTTCAGTTCTACTTCATCACTGATAGTAATATTTGGTTTCGTACATTTTTTTAAAACTCTAATTAATTATGACATTGTACCTTTTCTCCATTTTAGCCCAAACCCAACATACGCCTTATCCGAGCAACATACTCCCTTCCCAGAGAAAGCATCGTAGTGGAGTGCAGTGTTGGTAAATACAACAAAATAGCAAAATTAAGACAATGCTCTTTAGTTTCTACTGTTCTTGCAATAATAATTTTTTTAAGCTTAATGAGAACAAATACTAAAAATCTGTCTGGCAGTTTGTTTAAATAATTTTTTGCTGTGATAACTCACTTTTTCAAAGCAAGAAATTATACAGTTTCAACTAAAAATTCAAGTAACCATAATTTTGGTAATTACATAATTAGCTAAAACACTCTCTCTACCTGCATCTCCATTCTAACCCACTCTACATCATTATGCCTAGGTACTTGTATTCTGAAGCTTCCTCTATCTCCTGCCCTTCCCATCTGTATATGTCCGAACTCTTTTAACAGCTGCAGCCTTCTCATCAATAGACTGCCTCTACGAGACTTTCAGTGGTAACGCTACAATTTTATGAAGTAATACTAAAGGTAAAAGTGTAATGTACACCCTTGTACCTCTTTAAAGATTCTGCACCAAGATTTTTATACCTAAAAAGTCTACAAGTATGTACACTCAATTATGATCACAAGAAAATAAGCTTTAAAGATTACTAGAGGATATAAAATAAGTATAAACATGAGTAACAGTTTTTGAATGCTATTCCTAAACAGAAATCAATCATGAACATTGAGTAGTTTTCGAACAAACTTCTATCGACCAAAGCTCTGCAACACAGTTCAGCAGCAGACGACCACCATTATTTTATAAAAAAACAAAATAAAGTGTTAAACTACACTTTCCTGACTTAGCACACAACATACATTTAGATACACTGTAAGCTGAAGAAATGAGAGAAACTTACAGGGCTCATGTAGGACGGAGTCCCCACAAGTGTGTGAGCAGTGCCATACTTATGTTCCAGCACACGCGCCAAACCAAAGTCTCCCAGCTTTATGTTGTAGCAGCAGTCTAGAAAGACATTGGCTGGCTTGATGTCACGGTGTAGAATGGTAGCAGACACGTGCCAATGACACCCCTGTAGGGCACGAGCTGTCTGGTATAGCACGTGCCACACAAATGCTTCCATAACTAGGCCCCCACAGCTGCACAAGGCAAGAGAACATTCTAAGTAATCTGTCATATCTGCAACGTCACTACATCCATGACATACACTGAACAGAAAACTGCTTACGTAACAAGGCATTAAGACAAAAAAGAGTTTGCCAGTACAGTAAAGTTTCTATGTTTCTGCCCATGTCCTGGTACGTAATATGCATCTATTATTTATGCTGTTCGAAACTTACTCTAGCGTGATAAAAAGAAATTGTAACATGACCACTAACCACATTTAATAAAAACAATTTCACAAAATTTTTAACATAATTATATATGTTTACATTATTCACAATTATTTGCAGTAACATTAGAACAGTATGTTACACATCAACATTACATTTAAATTAAGGCTCGGTTTCACTTGCCATATTGAATTTTATTATTTTTCGCTTTTTGGAATTCTGAAAAGAAAAATGTTAAATCGGCAACCATACCGCAAATTTTTATTTGCCTTTAGCTACAATACAAGCATGGCAATAGAGCTAGTAATGTATAGTTAGGTCGCAATTTGTCAGGCAAATTATGAATATAAAAAAATTTGCCACACACTGCGACGTAATTATATGTTAACAGCTAAATCGTAAGGTCTGTCCTGTAGCGAAATGTAAATAGAATTTGAGGTATAATCACATATTTAACATTTTTCTTCTCAGAAATCCAATAAAAGCGAAAAATAATAAAATTCAATATGGCGACTGAAACCGAGCCTTAATCAACATGTTTTGAGAAAATTTTTGTTACTTTGTATTCTCTACATTGATTTATTTATTATTCATATACAGTACTATATATCATCTTTGTACAGTAAAATCTCATAAATGCAAATCTGGTCAATACAAAGCTCTCATTAATACAAAGTGGTTTTCTTTCCCCATGAGATGAAAAATTAAATAATTTTACTTTAATGACCAATAAAGTACTAATATCAAGAATACTGGTAAAAAGAAGTCAAAGTGGTATTAATAGGTTTTCAAAAATCATTGAGAAGATCATATCACTAGACTGTCGGATCATTCTGGGCAATAGGCAATACAAAATTTTTTCGAACTTATAGTACGGCTTTGGGAGAAATTTTTCCACTAATTATGCAATATACAAGATAACAAGTATCTAAAATGTGTTTGGTAAAAAACTGTCAGCAGTGAAATTTTTGTGACTTATCCCAAGCTTTTGACTGTGTCAATCATGAGCTACTTTTGAAAAACTGCAATTTTATGGCCTAAGGGGTAAATTAAACAGTCAAAGAAGACACGTTGTCTACTCAAAACCTGGCAAAATAAGGATTAGTGACCCCCAATATACAATTCTCGGGCCCCTGCTATTTTTCGTTCACATAAATAACATTCCAGACTGCCTCAATACTAGTTGTATACCTACTCTTGTTTGCAGACGATACCAGCTTACAATTGCTGCAAGTCAGATGCAGATCTCAACTGATACAACACATTTTTTACAGTTTGCTACAAAAAATAGTAAACAACTAACCTCGAACATTTAGATGTACAAATCAATGAATCCAACAACATGAATTTCCTGGGCCTTTATGTTGACAGTCAAATTGGAACAGCCACATTCAGCATATTCTCCTAAAATTAAGTTCTGCCTGTTTTGCTATATGTAATATTGTAAACAAGACTCAGCATTAATGCACACATATTTCCATTCCTTAATGACATTCAGTATAATGTTCTTGGGGGTATTCTACTCATATGAAAAACGTATTCTGCATGCAGAAGAGCTGTAAGAATACTACACAGTAACACAGAGTGGAATCTGGCAGACCCCTCTTTAAAATTTGAAAATAATAACTCTTATCTTGTGAATTTATTTACTCATTGTTGATATTCAGTTCAACGAACCATTACTCATTTCGCAAAAATTAAAATTTTCACCAGCATAATACAAGAGGTAAAACCCTTGTGCATATGCCACTTATTAACTGGACCCTACAACAGAACGGAGTTAATGAGTCGAAGAATACTTTATGTAATCAATAAGTAAAAATGTATATAATGGCGTAAGATATTTGGGACGTTTTTGTGTTATTTTCATTTTCTTTTTATGTGATGGTGGCGATGAAGACTGTTGATGCAAGACAAATTTGCTGTTTTTTCATTAGATTGTTTACGTAACATACACACACATTATGAAACTTTTGAATTCTATACTGTTCTTACTTGTCTAGACCAACAAATAGTCCTGCACAGTAATTGAAGGGTGACAGCACCAATGAACAACAAATTTTTAATATGATGTCTGATGCTAGGCTAGGATGTGTTTATATTTATATAGATGTCCGAGTCTGTAGTAGCCAAACTGTAGGCAAAATGAGATATGTTTTTGCCATGCGAGGTTTTTCCCTCACAGTTTTTACAGTTTACTACATCACCATATTTCTGGATTTTTTGCTCATAATAAGTTAATCTTTTTACACAAACATGATCCAACAGACACCACGGAGCTAAATCATCATGTACTTACACAGTATGATTGACCGGCTACAGGTATGCACGCACCTCTGTTTGGTGACATCACGCCATTCTCGGCAGGATGGGGGAAACACGCACGCATGCGGGAGTGGCCTACCTATAATCCTCTACTTACCTTGGTGCTGCAGTGCAGCACGCTCTATTGATTAATTCTATTACAGATAGAATGCAGTGGTGTCCATCGTGATTATTTTCTGTCGCGTCCCATGATAAAAGAAGTGAATTTATAAAAAATACGTAATTATACTATCTATACTGACTTTTTACAAGAAACTTATTACTGTAAACTTAAATAATTTGTTTCTCTGATGCTAAAAAAAGCTTCAGTGCTAACTATTTCTAGCGAGCAGACCAACAAACTTCACGAATGCTGTTGCCACTGCGGCACGTATTTAATTATTACTATTATACTATTGACTCGCAAACTTTTAATTCAGTTTACATTGCAATTTTTTTTAGTTTTTCATGGGAATTTCCTGAATTTCATTGATGGAGCAGGCGGGAGAGAGAGACAGAAAGATTGACTGCTAGACTGCGTAAGTCACCACTTCTCACGTGTTGAAGGCGCGTGGGCATGCTCGCCGAGCATTCCATTTTTTAAGTTTTATTTAGCCAACTTTTTTTCTTTCCCAGCTATGGCTTACCTGTTGACGGTAAATGTATTTTGTTATTGCTTTGACCTAATAGACTTCTTAAAAATTACCTTAAATTCCGACAAAACATGCTCGAGGATTTAACTTTTTTTGGGAGGGTTAAAAAATATAAAGTCTGATTCAACAAAACATCGATTTAGAGTAAACATTTTCGGGTCCCCTGGCATTTTGTTAAATCGAGGTTCTACTGTTAAGTTCTTTTGTATAATGTATTCAATTGCATTTTGCGAATATGACTTCTAATACCTTTGTACAAAATATCTGATAGATACAATAAATTACTGTACAATGATTGTATTTTGGAGATAGGTTACACAACCACATAGAAACTTCAGAAACTTAAAAGAGTTTTTCAAATCAGCCTACATACTTATTACGTACTACAAACTACAAAAATTTAGGTCCTTTTTGGTTTGTATTAATGAGTTTTCGCTGTATATCCTATTCATTTCAATGAGCTACAGAATATGAAATACCTCTACCATCAAATTATCATAATTTTTCCACTAATGTACTATTTTATGAGGGCTTTATTAAATATTCAAACAGTAGATACAATATTATTTTGATACTGTGCAACCAAAATCGGTTTGTTTTTTCGAAACATATACGTACAAGTTAATAATTATCTTATTACATTTGTCATAATGTTAACAGTTCTTGTATCGGTACTGTGGTAATGCAGAGTTTATTTGTCTTTAGTTTGCTCTTTATTGGCTGTTCACAGTAAAGTAAGCACTTTAAGGCCTTTGTTGGAGATGAAATGAATCATGCAGCCCAGACAATTTCTGCTTTAAATCATGGCATTTGGAAAAGGTCTACATAGCAAAACCAAAGGGCAAACAATCAAAAGAGGTTCTTAAGAAGCCAAGGAAGGAACAGAAAACTACCGGAACCTATAAGATGTTTGAAAAACCAGACCCGGTACTGAAGATTGTGAGAATGTACACAGGTGAAGGATGGCCTAAGGAGAGGGTGTACGAAGAGCTGAGACCATACCAGAAATGGAAAACCGAACTATTGGTATTCTTTGGGGGATTAGGGAGGTCATTCCAGCGAGTTTGTGAAAATATGTGCTGAACATGTAACATACTGCTCATGATGGGGAAGTAAAGTAAAAAATTGTTGCATGAAGCTATGTCTGGTGGCTGAAGATAGATGACGACAACCATTTCGTAGGATCAGTTATGCCAGCAAACCCGGGCCAATCCCACAAAAACTGAAGAAGGTATGCAGTGGTGACTAGCAGACCAGACGAGCTAGGGTTCTGTTTGCGCTAAGCACCACACCCGGCACAGGAAGACTTCACGTGAACTTTTGATGGTTTGTTCACCGAGGACAGCCCTGGACCAGACACAACCATCAGGCAATCACAAAGATCAAGTACCTCCATCATAAAAAAAAACTGTAAGAAGAGCAGGCAGTTTCAGGTAGGAATGGCTGTGTGATTTAGAGGATACAGTCGTGATGTTAAATGGGTGCCAGGCAGTATCACTAAGCAACAAGGACAGTATGAACTATATACAGTGTTGTGGATGATGGGATATGGGAACACCTAGACCAGTTCCTACGGAGAGAAACAGACAAGTGTTGCTGTGGACAGCAGAACACAAGAGCCATCACTTGTGCTGCTAGCAGGAGGTGCAAATTTGACCAGCACCTGACCAGCAGAGCCAGAAGAGTTTCTATCTGCGGGTGATTTTTCAGCACAGGCACCCGCAGTGGAGGAACAAGCAATTTTAGGGAAGGATGGAAATTACCTGCTTCAAAGGCTTCACTTGAATCAGACATCTAGGAATATGTAGTCAGTGGTCAAAGGTTCCCTGACACAGCAAAGTGACAGCCTGCGAAAGTGAACGATTATGTGTTGCAGTAAGACAATGATTAGAAAGACTCAAAAATTCCAAGTGTAGGTAGTTGTTTGTACATAACGTAGGACTAAGATCTGGGGTACAATTCTCAGATGATAAAATTGACTTTGGCGTGATTCATAACTACAGACAACCCTCCATTTAGTAGCATCGTTATTCTCAGACTTCAGAAACATGGGTATTCGAATCCTGCCTACTACCGCCTCTCTTCTCTGCCGACTACGCTACATGAGTAACACCTGTTGTTGAATGCTGGGAAAACTTTCACACTCCCACAATGCCATGTTTGCATTGTCTTTTTGAAGCCTGATGAATTGTTAACAAAACTTTTTCATTCTTCTTGTCATAGAAGTTAATGTATTTTTATTTCCTAATTTACGAGTAGGAAATGTGAAGTGTTGCTAATTACATTTCAAGTGATAATTTTATGTAGGGCGATGCAGTAACCTTGTTCTTTGCTGGTTTGTTGGACGATGAAATTCAGAAGTTGTACAAAATATAATAAACTTGTAGTTTATTATGATATTATTATGTTATTTAAACGGTACTTACAGAATCTAAATCATAATTTTATTTGACTTTGAAAAAATTAATATGTTAATTGAAAAAGATGGCAATTAAATATGTTGTTAAATAAAGTCATTTCTGTATAAAGATATGTACTACAACAAAGTTTGTATAATTGACCACTAACCTCCATGAAAATCACAGATAACAAAACCACAGCCAGAAAATTCAGTAAATTTAATATACTAAAGCGACGAAAAAATTCCATTCTCGTAGCATGTTGATAACTAGGGACATAAGTCACATCATAGGTTATGTGTATTCTTGTTATCCCATGAATTAAGAGCTATTGCCAACCATAAATTTACTTAATTTCCTAACATGTACGTAAGTTTATTATTTAGTTTATATACTGCAAATATATTGCAATTATTAAATGCCTGAAACTCATATACCTTGTGCACGATTGTTTATTTTGCCAGCTACGCAGGTCTAACCTAATTCTTAAACTAACTGTAGCAACTGCTTATCGGTAATAATACAGTTATTATTCCTTGTTTTGAGATACATTTTGTCATCTTTTTCAAAAGCAGTGTGAAACGTAATTTAATTAACTTACACAAAACCCTATTCTAACCATGCTTATTCATTAGTTGCCTGAGTGTGTTTTAGTTATAGATAAAAAAACAATCATAATTTAGAAATGGTTAACATATAAAAACATTAGCATCAGTGCATTATAATTGATCATTAAGTAAGCAATTTAAAGGGTTGGATACTTCCAAAGGTTTCTAACCTCACATAAAGACTCATTTGTAAAATTTTTTTTATTTTCGCCACATGAAAATTAATATTGACTATATCTAAATTGTCATGTGACAAAACTGTAGGCGTGTGACTAGTACTGGGTTCTCAAACCTGTGAGCTGCCTGTTGCATTCTTAAATATATTGATGAAAAGCCACAGTCTGCAGTTCACTTCACACACCTATCAGTTGCCACACGACTACAATGTTATACACAATGCTTCACTTCATCACTAATAAGAAGCCACCTCACTTGGCAAAAACGAACTTATGTTAGAAATTCATGTTTACATAAAGTTTTGTGGGCTACTTAATTCTACCATCGAATTTGTTTAATGACGTACAACAATGAAAGAATATTTAAGTTTTCATGTGTTAAATTCACAACTTCTAACTTGCATGTGTGATTTACAGATAGGCAAATTTAAATAAATAAAGCATGCACACACAGAACAAAAGTGGTTCAAATTCGGCTACGTATAACTTAGTTTGAATTAAACTTTGTCATTGAAAATTTGGGCAAAATGTAACTCATCTTACAAGGCTCAGTTTGTAGTAAATTATTACTTTCAACAAGGCAGTTCAATATAACGTAAAAAAGCATGCACAAATTTTTAATATTGCGAAAACCCAAGTTCTAGGAAAAATGTTTTGTCTAGAGGACACAGATCTGCAGCATTACGAAGTTTAGTCCATTTTCAGGTGAGACCTTTTCTGACTAACCCAAGAACATAATATGCATAAATATTTTTTCTGGAGAGTATCAATTTTTCTGGAAAAAAAAATGTGTGTACTGTAGACAGGATTGTGATCAAAGAAAATTTTTGAAAGAAATGTTTTTGCAGATGCAAATTAATATTTGCTTTGGGTCGTTTTGGGTTTATAAAATTTATTTAGAAGTATAGTGGATGTTGAGGTCAGTGTCACAATGGTATTTGTTTTTGGACAAGAAACCCTTTCGAATTGGACTGATAAAATGTTAAGTAAACATTTTTGTATGCCTTAGGTCCAAAATTTATGTTACCTAACTGAACACATTTCATTACGAGTAACCAGCAGTGTTAACTGAACATATATGATAACACAGTGCTATAGTATTCTGGTATATCACTCCTAGAGAAAGACAACTATGGAATAAAAAGACAAAATTTAAAGCATATAAGTTTTAAAAAAATACTTGTTTGACAGTGGCTTGAATTCACCAAACCCCACGATAGAACATGGTCTTGCAAATTTGGTTTATGTTCCTTGAAACATTAACAAGCTAAAAGAAGTAAATTGGACATAACCTTTGTAAATTATTGATCGTTACAATTGTAATAATATTCATGAAGTATATTTCGTTCACAAATCTTTGTGAAGAAATATTAAACATTCTTTTTTATAAAGAACACATCTCAAGTAACAAATCTACAGGCCTATACATTTTGACATATGCAAATATCTCGTCACTAAAAATTTAAGTCTTTTTAAAATAACATAACTAATGCCCTTTTTATTTACTAAATAAAATTAATTTACTTTGTGCATTAATAATAAATAATTATTCAATATAAATAACTAAGTAAGAGTGAGCTTGTGCCATTGAAATATATAGAAAGTAATATGAACACTAATACACAAATTTAACGGTTTATTACAGCAAATAAAATACAAAATTCTAAACTAAAAGAAACATAAGAATATGCCTTGTCCTTGACAGCCTGGAAGAAAAAAATAATGTAAATAAAGTTGAAATTTGTTAGGAAAATTCAGGGAATTTAGTTGAAATTCAGGAAAAATTGTGGAAATTCCCTAGTCATAGCAATTTGAGGAGTTAAATGTTATTTTCCAAATTGCCAGCACTCAAACAGTGAAAGTATGTATTATTTCATAAGATTATTTAGTGTGTAGTCACAAACAGTGTGGAATAGTATATGCAAGGGCTATATTTGGATCATAATATTATATGGTATCCAATTTTCAAAAAAAGTATGATGTTAGTAATCACGTAAAAATATGCAAGAGGTGTTTAATGGTAGGAACTTCACTTTGTGAATATGAAGGCAATGTACATGTTTACATCTGTATATGAGAATAATATTATTACGTATAACTAAAAATGTATGCATTTTAATTAATATTAATTTTTTTGTGTTAATTTTGATAGCCAATAAATGAAAAATTAAATAAAAAGCAAGCAGAGTTTAGAAATAATTAGTCCAACTATGGGTATTGTGGAGGCTATGTTTTTTTCATTTCTGTCAGAAAATGAAAAAAGTAAAATTATTGAAACAATATTAGGGAAATTTAACATTTTGGTTAAGGGAATGTCACATTGCTGGCCATAATTTATACAAGGCAGTAAAAATATGATGCTATTGCAATGACATGACCTATAATTACTAAACAGCAGGTGTGACTCGTCTAACAGAGACAGTAGAGCCAGGAGGATACGACAACAAGGCTGCAGGAATTAGGTTGTCTACGCATGTTTTGGCAGTCGCAGAATACAGATGTTTCTTGGGGTAGGGTAGTCTGTACATTTGGTCATGCCAAAGCCATGTAAGGCAGGCTTCACAGGCGTGAGAATCACACACTCCTTACACCACCTGCCTGTTAACATTGAACATTTTAGAACAACACCTCTGGTCACACCCAGTTTAGCGGTTATCTTAGAGGGGAAGAGGTATATATTGTATATTGCTGGTAGATGTGCCAGAGCAAAATTTTGAGTTGGGGGTCGAAGACTCATGTATATTGCGAATATATATATATACCCCAAAAAAAGTGGGGGGAGGGGAGTCCTTCCCCTGGAAAAGTTTGAATTTTAAGGTACAAAATAGTGAAATTTAGATGTTGCCAAACAGACATATTGAGAATATAGCAACTAGCTATAGCTAGAACGAAAAAAAAAAGTCATGTAAAACCTTAAGAGGGTGTAATACATAATTCAACGCAAAAAGCATTAATCTATAACTGTAGGTTTCTTGATGAAAATTTGCGAAAATTGAACAAATTGCAATCCTAGACAATAGTTTTAGCCAACGTTTTAAACTAAATTGTTTTCAGTGTTACGAACTTCTGTAGCACAATCTTTGACGCCAGAACCTCGTGCATTTAATTGCGGCACAAAGAGATCATTAATAACGTATTAGTAATTCTGGATAAATATTTACTCATAAAGTTGGCAAATACCATTATCTAGGCTTGTCATTGAGTCTTTTATCCACATTGGTTTCGAAAAAAGCACAGATATTAATAGATGTTTTCAGCATATATATATATATATCACACCCTCTTAAGGTAAGGACGTAACACTTACCTTACAGAAAAATAACCATTAAGCTTATTCACATATTTTTGGGGAGTATTTAAACAAAGACAGAAACTGGCTGAAAATAGAAATTAAGAACTGTTTTACTGAGTGCCAACTTAATCCCTTACAAATTGTAGGCCTACCTAAACATTAGAGAACAACAGTCAAAATATGTGAGCAGCAAAGCAGACACATTATGACTGATCATCATACATTTCAGACAATCTCACACCTTTTGCATCGCTTGATGACTGTGGCGAGGTCCCCACCTTCACAATACTCCATAATGATATACAAGGTGGCAGATGACTTGTCGATAATACGGTCATAGTAGCGCACAATATTTGGGTGCCTTAGCTGATTAAGGAGATTCACTTCAGACACCAACAACTGCACAAAATGGCAAAAACATTTGAATGTACTTAGAATAAACTGGCATTATTTTGAAATGTATTAAATCAGACATATCTATACATACTTACACTGACTTAGTGTGATTATGATAACAGACTTAGAATATTTTTTTCTGGTTTTAAATGTTAATAGTACATTTGAAATTATTCTTTGTGAAAATATGGGCAGAGAATAAAATATAGTGCTTTTGAACAAACCTTCTTCTGATCCTCTTTCATAGATCCATACTTGACAGCTTTCCAGACACAAATTTGGCCGGTTATCTTGTTCTCCACCTTGTAACAGGTCCCGAAAGTTCCAGTTCCAATGATGCCAAGCACCTGGTAATCTTCCAATTTTGAAGGGTTCCTTGTAGACATTGTAACAGTTGGAAGCTGCAAAATTGACAGAGGTGTTTGGACTTAACTGAATGACCAAACTTGTAGGTGAAAGATGTCATTCATGGCATCACATTACGTTTGAAAACATTATAGAAGTTGGTTGAAATCAGTCAGCCACTATAAGAAAAAGTTCTTGATTAATTTTGTTTCATGCTGAATCAGAGTGAGTACGAGTATTTGGAAAGAAACTGACGTCTGTGAATAGAGTGAAATATTAAAATTAGGCCTACGTTATTGATTATTTGTCAATAACACAATATTAAGTGTACAACAAAATACCAAAACAAATGTTAAAAAAAAATCATATATTATAAAAGTCCAGAATACAAAATTCATCAACATTCTATAAACACCTACTACATAAAAATTATTTTAACATAACAAACTGAAGTGCTTTTCACTGGGGTAATGGTGCAAGTGTTTCTAGAAAATGATACCAAGATGTAAAGAATAAATGGTGGAAAGAAGAGCAAGAAACTGGGAAGGATGGACAAATAAACTTAATGAACTACTAGTATTACAATATCACAAAAATTCAGAAATGTTGAAGGTAAGCAAAGCTGTTGTAATTTGTGCTGTTGGGAAGCCTCGACACCATGTGTATGTACCCTCTGTAAACGCACTGAATTAGTGATGAATGAGAATTCTATGCTACAGTAGAATCCATATTCATACAATGCAAATGGATTCAAAGTCTGCATCCACAGAATGATTTCTGTGGTCCAATGTTTAATTGACTAGTCCATCCAACATTCTGAACACTTAAAAATAAATAATAATAATAATCAGCATGAAAATCAGTATGCTAATGGACAACTTGAAATGAGGCGGAGCTTCAGTCTAGTATGGGATACAATTTCTACCTTCATGGATACCACAACCAAACATAACCTTCATAAAGGCATTTGGCTTCACAAGTCCCGTATGAGATGTACGTAAAAAAATTGATTATTTGTTTGGGATTTGCTACTTTTCAGGTAAACATTGATCTTATGCATTTGTATATCTTAACCATGAAATTAAACTTATATTCTTTACACTTGCGTGCAAGTCTATCATTGCACAAAATTTTTTGTTTCTGCCCTCACCAACCAACAAATCAGCATGTTTGTAAACAAGCTTTGTTTCCCACAGTACTCTTCCCCTGCAGTGTGACGTCGGAGGACGTGTACTTCAAGTCATCCATTATGGAGATACGGTGAAGTTTCTGAAATATGAGGATTTAAGTTAGTTTTGAAATTAGCGTCATAACACTGTTCCGTTATAACACTTACTAAATTATTTATTTAATTAATATTTGTTTTGTTGAACCCTTAACAGTGGCCATGGCCATAGGGCTATAGAACATGTCAAAGTACTTAAATCTACATACACTAGGCAATACTTTTTAGTAGCATTATTACTCATACAACATTATCAATTATCTATACAGAAATATTGAAATAAAAGTTACAAACATAAACACACATGTATAAGACAAATAAAAACTGCTCAACGGAATGAAATATAAATAAAAAAATAAATAAAAAATAAACCAAAAGAACACGTACACACACTCTTGAATAAAAGAAAGGCATACCTCTTACATGAGAATACATATGATTTATATACATGGTTCAACAAAACATAAAAGCTACAATACTCTTCCAAAGATTGTAATCATTGACAAGCCCTATATTCAGTGAGCTTTAGCTCATTAACTGAGTCTCTTGGGTGATATAAAAAAATTAATAATTAAAAGAATAAAAAGGATTAATTACTAATAAGGACTTCATTTTGTGTTCGAACAGCTTACTGGTACTCCTTAAGGGTGTTCAAGTGTGATAAAATCACAATTTTATATTTTTTATGGAATATTGTTAGTTTTGTAGACGATACTTGTGAGTGCATTCTACTCTTACAAAACAGTTTTAGCTCTCATAGTTTTCTCATAACAGGGTGTCAAAGTCAAAATTTGCTTGTTGCACTGCCATGCAATTAGTGATTACCAACTGGTCTACTTAAAATAATTCACTGTGAACTAACATCACATGAGCTATGCAATAAAACATTAAAAAACACACAACATAGTCTATTGAATTTTAAAAAAAATTGCAAAAGTACAGAAAAAAGTTAAACATTCAGCAATTTATTTCACAGGATTTTTTCAAATGTTTTATTACGTAGCCGTAGTAGGCTATATTATTTCACTGTGAATTATTTCACATACATAAGTCAATTGGTTTCGCTATTTGCATGGCAGCAGTACATGCCAATTTTTACTTTGACGCACAGTTATGAGAAAACCACGCAAACTAAAATTTTCTTGTAATAGGAAACTGCACTTATAAGCATCGTCTACAGAACTAACACTATTTCATATAAATATAACACGGTGACTTTATCGCACTTGAACACCCTTAACAAGTCTCTCTGTGGTAGACAGTTATATATTTTGATAGCAGAGCAATAAAAGCCTTTTAAATTTAGAGAAAGGGAGGCTAAGGGCACATGCATATTAATTTATTTAATTTTTAATTTATTATTAATAGCCATTGAAACAGTACAGTTTATGGCAGTGTCATGTCATAATAACAATAAATGATAGGCCTAAATGTAATCAACATAAACATTAAAAATTATAAAATAGAAATTACATATTAAGTGATTAAGAGAAATATTCCACGTAACTTACTTATAACACTATAAACACACAAATCTAACAACATTATTTTAATGTAATTTTTAAATTCCTTAAATGTTAAATTGACATGAGTTAACACATTAAAAAACTTTTTTCCAAGTTCTATGATACTCTGACTAGTTATTTGTTGATTACAATAGTTAACTCTAAAATTGTCATTATTACTTAAAAATCATCATAGAATATTTCATTTGTAGCAATATCTTGAGTTAATTTTAATATACAATAAACATTCTGATCCGTTCGTCTAGTATTGTAACAGTGAACCTGGTTGTGTTTGGAAATAGGCCTAATACATGTTATCAGAAACATAAGAAAGACTCAAATAGATATTGGCCTGTAAGGATTAATACATTTTTATTTTTAGAGAGTTGTCTATAAGAATCTCTATTTCATTTGTTACATAGAATTCTAATATAACAATAGTAATAATAATATGAACCTCTTGCAGTTGCGCTCTTGCCAGATGGCACGCTTACATGTCTCACTCTCCCTCCAGACCTTTCTGAAAAATCCAACCCTCTCAACGTTTACCAGCTCCTCCCTCACCATCATCGACTGTCCACTACCCCTCTCCGTTCTCCTCCAAACCATCTGAATCTTCAGACTGTTGTTCCCTCTCCCTCTGTAATCACTCTTGATTAAATGGGAACCTAACTTCCCCCATCCACCCTATCCCTCTACCACTATGAACACACTAACAAGCCTCTCCGCCCTTCGCCTGTCGCTTTTCTCTGTAGCAGGAATATCCTTTGACTGTCAGTCAAAGCACCCCAGAATACATAATAATGACCAGATAGAACGAACTAGCAAAGTACACTTGCAGTATTACATGACAGTTTTAACTTACAATTTCTCCTGTGGTGAAATTCAGTGGAAGTTTACTAAACACAAACTGCAAAACTCCTTCACATTTTTCACTCACCCGTCCAATATTATTTCATAATTATTACAAAAATAATACTCGCAGTCTTCTACCCTCCGCTCGGTAAAACATCAAAATTTTTAGTAAAACAAACAATAATCACACGTAAAGTTAATGAAATAATAACGCACCAGGCACAACCAGGCTACACAACTGTCAAATTTTGAACTCAGGTATGCCTGGAGCGCAGGTCGTAAAAACTTTCTATTGGTCCGGGTCCAACAATAAACAGTTGCTCAGATTGGTCATCAAATGTACAAACGGATATAATAAGTCACTTGAAATACTTGCGAAAAACAACACTCGGTTGACTCAGTTGAGTATAAATTACTCTAAATCCAAGGACTTTTGCTAGTTCGTTGCCTCCAATGTAACCGCAACGAAAGAACACAAACAGATTTAATTTTATGTACACACCCTTGTGTACACACGTGGGTTAATAATTTTGTTTACTTAATTTTTGGCACTATTTCGTATTTTTCCTCTGCACTACTGGGCGTCTCTTCTCTTACTCAAGACTTGCACCATTTCCAGTGAACGTCGTGTTGAACCCTTGAGGGCCGGTAGGTTTTTATCGTATGACGTTCTTGCACGATTGTTGAGTGATGTCTACTCTCTCGAATAGATCCGATTTGGTTTTCATAAGCACCGTTTTGAATCGTGTTGTGGGTAATGGATGGACATGTTTTAGGGATGTGCCAAACCGTTATTTCCGTGTAACATGTTCCAACGTTCCCGTTCCAAATAAATAACACGTTCCAGTAACATGTTATTTTTGGAACGTGTTACTGAAAACTTCGTCGAGACTACTTGGAACTTGTAACGAGGTTTCACACGTTACAAATATTTGTTATGTAATTTCGTTAGTGTGCTTGAAACGTAACAATGTATCAAATTTACTTGGTTTTTTAAAACTCTAGTTAAGTATAAATGCAACTGTAACAGTTTTTTTAAGTTAGTAGATGAGCTGTAACACAAAGATTTATTACGAAGGTTACAAATTGCTAATTTCCTTTCGGAATCCGAAATTG
>PNEQ01103377.1:0-29766 GCA_003012365.1 Medauroidea extradentata | reverse complement strand
CACACTTCGTCGAACAGGAAGCAAAACAGTGTGCGAATGGAGAGAGAAATGTAACGGACATACACATGTTGTGCAAAGACGTGGATTTCCTGAATGGTCTTCACAGTGCTCACATTTTTCGTGCGAAGTATACCTTTCTTCAAGACCGTTGCCACAAACACTTACCTCCAGTCAGACAGACACATTTAACCCTTTGAAATGCAGAAATGTAGATGCGCACGTAAGTCACTGAAACAAACCATGGCGAAATTCTTTTCGCGGATATCAGGGGTCCTTACTTATTAGTCGAAACAGACTAATTTCTTGTCTTAAAAAATTAGCTGTCACGAAAATAACAATTTTAAACAAAACTAATTCGTGGTCTGTGATGTCATTTAAGCTAGAAAGAATAATTATCAAAAACGAGTAGTGAACAGGAATGCATGGCAGTCTTGAGCACTATAACATTTAGTTTTTTATTACATTGTCGAAATCTAAGCGTTCAGTTCAGTGGTAGGGATATCCGTACATCTTCAGTTCAACCCATAGCAAACACGAAAGTATGGTAATTTAATGAAGATATTGTATGATACTTGATGAAGACCATTTTGCTTCAAGCTACAAAGTATACTCCACTGGGTACTTGTATTTCGCGGGGGAAAAAAAAATTGTTCATAAGAATATATAATTTGTCACAAGCACATTTAACTCCTGGCTATGTCCAACAACCCTTACCAGCATGCCAGAATGTTTGCTCCTGCTACAGGCTGCCATACGTGCGTGAATTAACTGGCCCCATTTGACTACGCCAAAGAGAAATCTGCTATTGCACCAGTAAACGTCCGTGATTGGTCTGTAGTAAACTGAGACATGATAGAAACAGTTCAACCAATCAAAGTGCCATAACAAACAACATTTTCAACTATAATGTGGGAAAAAAATTCTCAATATCCCACCATCTCCAATTAAAAGTCTAGTAATTATTTCCTGATATACTGCATAGGCCTTTTTCAGGTTTATGTCAGTGGAAATTAAATTGATTCTAGAAGCGTCACATCACTGCTGTGGTTGTTGAATTGTCGAGGTTGCTGTTTATTTCTGCAATTCACTTCTGGCTGCTCCAGTTTAAAGTTATGTCAACTCATTAACACATTACTATGATGTACACTAATTCAGACTTTGCACACTAACAGTAATGTCAGTCTGGTATTTTAGCACCAAGAATCGGAGATATATTTACGTTTTTTCAAACTACACAGAAATACCCATTCCATTAAAAAACAAACTGTAGCCACTGTCTTATAACGCTTGCCTAACGGTAAGTTTAGGTCACGGTCGTAGGAGAACAGGTCTGAACACTCGCCTGGAAACTTGACCCCCTTGTTGTTTGGCTGTAGTTCACCAAGTTCACGACAATGCTATAGGTTTTTAGCGCTGCTGTTAGGGCGGTCGGACTAAACTCCGCCCACTTCCTCCCCACTAAGATAAACAATTTATCAAAACGTATTTTTTATTAATTTATGAAATACTTTCTTCGCTCACAAATTTAAGAAAAGGCTCAAGCAATCTTTATTTACTTTATAAATTTAACATTGGAAAAAAGTGGACGGAGTTTGAGACCGACCGCCCGGAAAACAGCGCCAAAAGTACGGCATTCTCGGCAACTTGACAAACTACAGCCAAACAACAAGGGGGTCAAGCAAAATACATTGTTAGATAGGAGAGTGTCCAGACCTGTTCTTCTACGACCGTGGTTTAGGTTATGAATCAACAAAGGAAACCAGTAACTCTTAATCTAATCGCAAACTCATTCATCTGCTAAGCTGATCAACAGAACATTTTTTTTAAGCACTGTGTGTAATGTAATCGGCATTTAGAGTATGGCCAATTGGAAATAGTAGTTAACAGTTATATTAATGAAATGCATACATTTCACTTAAAAATAAGTAGTTATAAGAAAAGGATGTTTGTGGCTGGCATGGGAAGGAAGTTTGTATAGTATGCGATCTTTGGTACTCCATTGCAAAAATAAATGACTGTAAAAGAAAACTAAACAAATGATAGAAAACCGTAATAAGCAGAGTATGCTTTAGTCATAGTATAGTATGCGTTGGCGGTGGTCTACCCCACAACACCTCCCTCTCCAACATTCGAACAGGGACATGTCTCACCACGGGGACTCTGGAAAATAAAGGCAACCCTATGTTTTGTGTTGCGGGGCTGTGCGGCCAGAGTTGTTCGGAAAGGAATAACGAGCACATATGTCTTGCTCACCAATCAGGGACCGTTTTGTAAATAAGTCAAATATTAACGTCTGCAATTAATATATCAGGGTTTATGTAAATATGTGTGCAATTGTTCATAACTTATATAATAATGGTAAAATGTTTTGATATTTGTGAGAAAAATTGAAAATACGGAAAAATAAACAGCACAGCGGTCGGAATAGCTCATGGTTCGTTGCGAGGAGGCGTGGCTATGGTGACGATACAGCTCGGGGATTGGCGGTTAGATTTTGGAGCAGGGTCGCGTTGTTTCTCGCGGGAAGCGCGTGTTTGGAAGGCTGTACCATTGAATATATAGATTCAATGGCTGTACGTCCCGAACCTCAGAGTGAGGCGGACGTAGGTTCATGAAGTCGCTTGCCAAACACAAAATTGCTTGTTATTCGTTCTTAATTAACGAGGAGTATTCCGGACGTGATCCGCGACGACCCTCGGGGAATTAGGATCTTATGTACTTCGAGACTTTCGTGTACTGGACAAACCAGAGCACCGCAAATCCCCCATGATTGCAATTTGGCGGAACAAATGCGACAGTTGATCAGCTTGTTAATTTAAAATACCCGAGTAGCATAGCATAACCGGGGACGTCAACGAACTGTTCTTTTCGGAGTGACGTGAGCTGCACCTCCTCGTAAAGACACTGACGCGATGTCCGGCAGCTTGCCATGTATGGAACTAATTCATTCATTCATTCACTCATTCATTTAGTTATATAAGCAATTATCCACCAGTGATAAAGTTACCTATGTGAACGTTAACAGTAAGTGTGTTACGTATGACCTAATACAAGTCTGAAGAGACCTAACTTTTAGCACTTTGTTGTAAGTAGATAAGTATTAGCAAGTGGTTTACATATCGATTACTTTAGAAACATTGATAGTTATTCAACATTTTGAAAAAGTCAATGAAGAAACTTAGGGAAGACTATAACACGTTCTGTACGTAACTACAGTTCTGCTTGTGTATATATATAATATTGAAATTATTAGCCTAAATATTGTTGCATGCTGTAATTCTGAGAGCAGGCTGGCTGGGGCCTTTGTCGAAACACTTTGTGGGCTGGCCTATGACTTACAAGCCGGGCTGTCTCATAGTGGGAATCCAGACGAGATACATCATAGGGATCGGCGTACGAGACTCAAGTCACGTCCGAAGGATGATGAAATGTCTATATTTTTAGACCGCTGTAAGCAATGTGGCCAATCCCCAGAATTCTGCTAAGTATATAAGGGCCGAAACTTGTAACAATATTGTGGTGATAACACCAGGACTTTAAAGAACCTCAAGTCATTGTAGAACTAAAGTGTTTGCGGTTACTTGTCCACAGTTTATGTCCACAGCTTATAGAACTCTTCAATATATATATATATATATATATATATATATATATATATATATATATATATATATATATATAATGAGTGATAGAGAGTGAGTGTGTGTGTTGTGTATGATGTAAATAAATACAAGTGCAGCACCATTTGTTACAGACTCCTCTGTAGAGTTTGTAAGAACATGTTGTATATACTTCAACTTGCTGCAAGTCAATAAATAAATTAATATAACTACATGCATTATTAAGACTGCTTTAATTTCAACAGTGAACTTAAAATTATATTGAGATACAATTGATGTATAATATGTTTCATTAAGCACACAAATATACTAATGTTCAATCTCACTTCAAGGCGGAAGACGAACACTTTGTACTAACCAGAAATATGTATAAAAATAAGTTTTTACTAAATACGCAAACCAATCTTAACTACCTACAAATATCTTACAGTAACAATATAGGAAAGTAATTTTAAATAAGGCGGAATATGTGACTGATATACCAGTTCTTGCAGACAGGAGAGCCAATAATTCTGAGAAAACACATTCTCAGCGGGAAGTTTACTTTCGAACATGTGATAGTTATTAACTGAACCGAATTGCAATCGTGATTTAACAATATAGACTTGCTCTTAAGGGAAATTGTTCCTTTTCAAGTAGGATTCATAGCTTTTCTCATAAATTAGGGAACAGAGAAGTTGTTATAAGTTTTTTGCTTTGACACAGCATAGTTTGTAGTTTTATGGATTCCATAGGGCATAGTTTATGTTACTTTTATGGAAACTGTACTCGCTTCCGTAAATAAAGCACTTTTTTCGTGTCAGCTGTTTCCCAATTCCAAATAATGAAGGTGTTAAGGTTGCAACTACATCAGAAAGTTTAATAAGTTATTACCTATGTCCTGTCATGTCAAAATGATTATCAATCCACTGAAACAAAATTTATTGGGAATAGACGGATAGATTTACAGGAGTAGGTATCAATCCCCCTTACAAGGTGCTAAAAGCATCTTTATTAAAATTGGAGGTTTCTCGAAGCCAAATGGCAAAAATAAAAAACCAGCAACATTAGACAATAGGTTTTGCCAACATTCTTAGCAAAAAAATTTTTTTGGTGCAAGAGATTATTATTATTGTAGATAAACGTTTGCTCATAAAGTTGTCAGATATCATCTAGGATTATTGTTTGGTAGTTTATCATATAGACTTTCAAAAACTTTTATATTTAAAATGGTGTTTTAGCATTTATTCATCTACCACACACGGTCAAGACAACAGTTTTTATAAATAATTTAATTATTACTCTTTAAATTATTTATAATTTTATTATATGTTTCACTGTTACTCAAATTTAGTCAAGAAATTCAGTATTTTAAACCAGTAAAATTTTTTAACCATAGTATTAGTGAGGAGGATAAACATTTTATATTTAACATTTGATTACATGGGACATGTTATTGTAACATGAAAGCAAGTCAGTGACTACATTTATAAATGCTCAGAGCTCTACGAGTGTTATCAGTATTGTGTACATTAACTGCTGCTCAGGAGAATAATCACACAAGGTCACATGGGACTTGCTTCTTGATTCAATGCACCTATGATATTCGCCTGAAAAAAAAATTCCAATCCTCTCTGATGAACCGTGATTCAATTGAACAATAAACTGAACAGCACAAATGTTTTGAATCCCTCATGTGCTGAAATAAATTCGTGTAAACTTTCTGCCTTTTATCAACTCTCACACCAGCAAATCGTTTCAATCTTAAACAATGTTAAATGCAGTACTTTCCCATATTGTCTCCCTACAATATTTGTTAACCATAAGGACACATCATGTACAACAACAGTAATAATACTAACACATGAAAATAATCTAAAAACACATAACATGTGTACAAAGGCATGACATCCAATAGTAAAACAACACGTACTAAACACAAAACATTCTTCAGTGTCACTATATGTCTAGAACAATGTTTGTTTGTTGCCACAGTAGAGTAGAAGGCACACAGTGACAACTGCTCTTACAAACACAAAGTATATATTTAAACCACATATGAGTATCACAATTATCAGTACAGAGGCAAGAATTAAACATCGAGCCCATTGTATAAAGTGAGACTGTATACAGTTCCTTCACATGAACAATAAAAAAATTGTAAATACAAACTATGACTATATTTATTATATTACTTTTACCTTAAAAATTCAACACATATGCATACACACATACCCTGTAATTATTTATTACCCTATAGAAGAACCAGTCATATTGCAAGATTAGATTTTGACTAATAGGCCCTTTCTGCAAAATTATTTAAAACTTATTAAACTCTTACAGAAATGCAATCATTTCCTTGTACTGAAAGTCACCTGATACATTTTTGTTCAGTTACATAAGAACCTGTCGTATTGCAACAGTCAATTCTTAAACATTATAAGGCGGACATAATAGATTATAAACAGTTAAAACATATAATATACCCTAAAAACAAAATATATCTGTACATCAACAGGAAAATAATAAATGATACATAACATGGCAACTAAGCCCTATAGATATCAGTATCAAAATTTCTCATAAATTCAGACTGAGGTCAAGCTGTTATACTGAATGATGTCAGTGCAAACTGATTTCCTCCTTTACAATAAATTTAAAAGTGTTAAAATAATTAAAAGAATTTTTGAGGCAACACTAAACAAGTATAATAAATACACAGTAAGACAATTTTTTTAAAATAAATTTGCAATGAAATTATGAATCAAAATAGCACACTAACATTAAGACAACGAAAGTTTTCACGAAACTTCCTCATGTGCACATATGCAACTCTGCTTCATGGTTATTGGCAGTATGTATTTGTGCAGACACTTCACTTGTTTGACTCTGCCAACCAGAACAAGGTTACTGTGAAACCCCTCTTCTAGGATCATCGGGTAGAAACACAAGGTGGTAAGAGTTACTGATGCAGGTGTGCAAATAACAAATTAAATCAAATATGTTTGAGCCAAAACTACCAGCTCCTAGTCCTTTTATGGTTTTGAAAGAACTATTACACACAGTGGTTGCCGGTGGGTTGCTTCAAGGAAGGACTGCATATTGTCATGACTGTGCAATCCTAACAACCCACCATGCAGGCCATTGGACATGAAATACATAACCTTACTTGCTACAGTCAACTCTTGATAATAAGTGGCACCTTACAGTTCAGTGTGTCAGTGTATTAAGAGTCAAGTATCCCACAACCTGTATAGTTCTCAGCAACTGCAACTCTACCTATCAGCCAATTAGTTCAGAAAACCTATGAATAAGGACTCCTTATTTTTGTGCTAGCACACTGCTTTGGTGCCTTACATGCACATCTGCAGCTTTGCCTCATGGTTACTAGCGAAGTGGTGTCTCCAATTTGACTCAGCCAATCACAGTAAGATTCTGGAACACCACACTTCCGTGACTTTCAGATAGAACCCAATGCCACGAGAGAGTTAAAACCTGGTCACATGACAGAAAACCTTCCTAAGCCCAGCAGGTTACTAAAGAGGTGTCTCTAGTACGACATATTTTGTAAAGTCAGTATTTTCACGTGTACACCCGTATCTCCATGAATAACTGACCTAGAATTTTTTTAGAAAAAAAAACTGATCTCTTTAGACGTCACGTCTGACTTCAGTCTTATCGGAGTTATATATAAAAAGGATGGTAAAACTAAATATAGTTCGTGTCGTTTTAGACAATGGCACTCAGACTCAAGGCGAAGGAGAAGAGTGCATCGAAACATCTGTAGTTCAGTTCTTGACTTTCGACACGTGTATTATCATCATCTTGGTGCTTTGGGACTACTAGGTGTGTAATCAGTCTGTAAGGCCGACTATTATACATTCAACACTTGTTTCATAGCCTCTAAGTACAAGGCTCTCAACTAGCGTCTAACTTATCCTTGAGGAATACTCTTCATTTAACTGCCTTTTTAAATATTCAGTGGTGAACCTTGTGATTTTATGAATTGTAAACTTTTTCTTTCAGATTCTGCCTCAAAATCAACATTCCTTTAAAAAAAACTTCAAAATCCCTTTACACTGTCTTTTAACCACCCTGTAACATTTTCACTGTCTTTTTACCATCCTGTAATATTTTCACTGACATTTTACAACCCTGTACCATTTTGACTGTCATTTAACAACCATGTAATATTTTCACTGTCATTTAACAACCCTGTACCATTTTCACTGTCATTTAACAACCCTGTACCATTTTCACTGTCATTTAGCCACCTTGTAACATTTTCACTGTCATTTAGCCACCCTGTAACATTTTCACTGTCATTTAACGACCCAAAAATATTTTTGTGAGAGTACGAAAAGAACCTAAGGGCGCAGCCTACCTTGCGCTTGAAATGTGTCTTGTGTGTTCGTAAAGGCATTTTTCACAAAACTATTCCACATGCCCACTGTGATGTACGAAAAGAAAACACACTTCGAACAAGCACGGAATGTCGTTGTTAAAACACTATGATAGTTTATAAACACTGTTTCGAAACATTCCAACACAGCTAAAAATGTCCTTTTCCGACTACCGTACTTGAGAATGTAGTAACAGGATGTATGTGAAACTTAAGACATACACTTTGCTACAGACTTTCCAACAATACTATATTCCACAGGATCTTACTCGTTAGTTCAGTGCTTAGCTCGTTGAGGCGATGCGGCATTTGATACGCGCTTCAAGGTCGCCCTTATAACTCCGTCACATCTGAGCCTCTAACACGCAGGTAGGCGGTGCTCTTAAAGAGTCAGTGGACCTGACGCATAATACGTATTGCAGCGTGGTATAAAAGGTATTTGAGTATACTATTAAAATGTTTCCAAAGTATTTATCTAAGAAAAGAAGACACTTCAAACTGTGTCCCTATGATTTGAAAAATGCCGTCAGCTAACTAAAAACCATAATCCTTGAAAATACTAAAAATGACTTTCTCACCTTGCTGCAGCTGAGAAGTATCAATAGTAATCGCAAAACAAAATCATATAAACCTGCACTGGAGTTTACCACACACTTTCCACACTTAAATCAACACGGCCATGTCTTGAAGTCCCACTGAAAAACACATTCCCTGCACGCCAGTCTAGTACTTCATGCCTTGAGGTGATGAGGTGTTTGATGGGCGTGTTAATTCAATTCATCGGCTTCCTCGTTCCCATGCCTCAAACTTTATATATGTAACACGTCAATTTAAGTGAGAAAACTCAGAAGCCAAGAGAATGAAGAGAAAATTTGTGTCGATAATGAGAATTGTCCGAGTTAACTGTTACAATTGGCTAGATTTCAAGAGCATCACTTATGCCTGTGTGGTAGATAAATAAATGCTGAAAACTCCTACTGAAAAATACAACTTTTTTAATATCAATATGGAAAAGGTACCAAACGACGCCTTAGATAGGCCTAATGACATTTGCCAACTTTATAAGCAAACATTTACCCACAATAATATATTTTTTAAGCGTGATCACTTGCACCGCAGTTAAATGTACCATATTTCGGCTTCAGAGATCGTTCTTCAGATTAATTTGTAGCCAATTTCTTGCAAATTGTCTTTGAGAAACCTACAATTTTAAACAGTGATTTTAGCGCTGAATTACATACCTTGTCCTGTTAGTTAGCTTCTCGCTGTGAATAAGATTACCATTATTGAGCACACGTTTTCACAAAAAAAAAATGAAACAATTCCATCCTTGGTTTTTTCCAACTGAATGTTACAGCCAGGTCTTGACATAGAATTTACACTAACATTTATTTAGTTCATTAAGAACATATGCGCACCATGCAAAATGTGACCAAGGTAAGTAAGATGTTTAAGTATACGACTTGAGGTGTTTACCAAGGCCCTGTTGCACAACAAACAAGTTAAAATTTCTAGTCACATTGCATATATTTAACTTTGTAGTAACTGTAAAGTTAGACTTATACGACAAATTTTTAAGCAGCTGGGTGAGATCAGATTTGTCAAGAGTTACTTCTAAGTAACAGAGTGTGAGTAAATTTATATATGTATTTGCGTTTCGGAAGTAGCAACATAATGGCGAAACATGATCTACAAGGCAATTTAAAATGTGTATGTGTTACAAGCTACAAGTTCTTTTAATTATTCTACAATTGTACAATAGGGCCAAGGTATTTTTGTGGTATAATTTGTAGTACAGTAAAACCCTCTTAAGATGTTTCCCGTTTAAGAAGTTTCCTGCTTAATAAGCATGATAATTTTTCACTTGTCTATATGTACATGTGTAATTTAACCATAAGTAGTTTTCCTGGTTAATAAGCAATATTTTTGCTTAACCCAACACAAACGTCTTAACAGGGTTTTACTGTACCATGTAACCATATTCTTGGTTTAAATTCTGTAAGTTTTATACAAAATTGTTTTATTTGTATTTTTTTCCTTGTGTATTTTTTGCAGTGTTAGCATAACTAAACATACAATGATTAAAAAAATAGTTGAAAAATTGTGTCACTGTTTCGCAATGTGTGTAGCCACCGCTTGAATTAAAGGCGGGGTGATATTTATGTAGATGGGATTCCTCTCACCAAGTATTTCCAATCGTCGTGAAGGCAGATAACGTACATGGGTGTAATACTGGACATTGCCTTACAGCTTAGTGTCGTAGTAATCAACGTGGTCCCCAGACGAGTACTTGCCTTCCTCCAAGATCTTGACAATCCTGCAGGTGGTCTGATCCAACGTGACCAACTTCTTCGTGTCCTTCAAGTCGACGAACATGTCGCGAACCTCCTTGTGACCCACGTTGTCTATGACCTCGGAGACCATATCGGTGTCGATGGGACCCGGCGAGTAGCTCAAGACGTCCACATCTGGACTCTCCTCGGCCAGAACACGGAAGTACATCTCCCTGGCCGCCTTGCCGACACAGTAGTAGGCGAACGACTTCATAGGGGCGATAGCACTCAGCGAGGTGACGTTCACCACGGTCTTCCTCACCGAGCTGTCGCTGAAGACATTGAGGAACTGCGCCGTGATGCAGGCACACGACGTGAAGTTGAGGGCCAGGTAGTCCTGCCACTTGTCAGGACAGCCTGCATCCTTGGCCGCCTCGGAGACGTCGCCCACAGTGCCGGCGTTGTTCACCAGCAAGACGAGGTCAAAGTCCGCACGTCCCATCTTCTGCTCCTGCAGAACCTCCTCCAGGACCTCCTGGTATCCGCGTGATGTCGGCTGAGACAGGTCTGCCGTCTTCACGGACACGCGCACGCCGGGTCTGACCTTCTCTATGACAGCCTTGGTGTCCTCCAGAGCCGCCTTGGACCTCGCCAGCAGCAGCATCACCGAGTCGTCGGCGAACCTACGAGAGAACTCTATGGCGAAGTGACGGCCTATACCCCTGCTGGCGCCCGTCACCACACAGAATGTCTTCTTGCCCCAGAACGACATCTCGTCTAGTTTACTTCAACTGCGATCCTCAAACATGTACAACTTGCCCATTAAACTACCTCCAGTTGTATGCGGCACTTACTAGCTTGTGGCCTTGAGGTAGTTATTCGTCAATGGTAACTATGATGAGGTAGACCTACTTTTATTTCCTTATTGTCCTCCCTCTAGACCAGTCACAATGGAACCTGAAAGCATAAAATTTAAAATACACTAAATAAGAAACTTAGACGGTAAGTATTTTTTGTAAAGGTGGAGTATCATGCACGTGTGTATCTACAGTCAGGCACAGCTCCAAACGAACGTTTATGGGAGGAGATATATTTGTTTACGATGAGATAATGGAGATTTGTAACACAAGTTTCCCGTAATGCTGGATCGAGATCTTTATACCAAAACAGTACACTTATACTGTCAATCATTTTAAGTGTGTTCTTAAAACGAAATTTAAGTGTCTACCTTGAAAACTAATATCATAACTGTAATATTGAGAGCCAAAGTGCAAACGCATTTTTTTTTATAAATGCAAGCCAGAATATGTCGGTACAGCTGAATGTGAGTATTAACAAAGAATAGAAATATTTTACTTTCGCCCAATATAAGAAAAGAACTCTCACTGACGAGTTCGAAGATGCCAGTATATCGAGGTGTCAATTGCAAGAAACAAGGTATCGGTAGAGTTGATGATTTATAGCGGAAAAACTTGATTGTTTTGTGGGTTACCCCGTACGTCCAGCTTATCAAAAGGGTTACTGGCTTTTGATTGCACCCTATTTGACTGATGCAGTAAGAATCCCATTATTATGTTATCTTATGCCTGTTATTGGTCTGCAGACAACTACAATGTGTTGGACGAATATCACACAATTATCAATGTTGCAAGAAATTGCAGCGTATTCAAGGTTATGTTGCATGTTGCAAGAAATTGCAGCGTTTTCAAGGATATGTTGGTGGTTTGCCATCATCTTTAGCTATAGGTAGAGACATGAAATATTCGCGTTTTCATTTTTACGCGAAACACGTATGATTGGGTGATATACTTCTGACCTAACGTAACGTAGCTGTCTGCAGACCAATAACAGGCAGAATTCTTACTAGCTCAGTCAAATAGGGCAACAGCTCAACGTGCGGAAAAGCCAATTAGCTTTTGATAAGCTGAACGTAATTTGAACTCTAACTACAGGTCAGTATCACTTTCACAGTTGGCCGTTGACTTAGTCGACACTTGCTGGAAGTAGCTGAGCCAATAATAAAACTGTAACTATACACAGGCCCATTTGACAGTGTCAGCGAGCAGCTAATAGACAGCTGCTATCACATTCAGTACACACGTATACTTGGCTAGCCTACAGGTCAGTCAGTGAACCAGCACATTTTTCCGGCCTAAAGGTATAGCTCATTCAGGATGACATGAGCACTTATAAAACCATGCTTACTTTATTCCTTTCAGTTAAATTATAATTTCCTCCCACTTCTTAACTGAAACAAAAACATCTACGTAACAGACAAAGCATATGGATTGTATCGTAGTCAACAGTTATTGCCTAAAGTCAGAATAAAACACGATAGTCTTCACAAATGCTCATATTATCGCGAAGCAGGTATACGTGTGTTGATATAATAACGAGGGTTCAGTGATATGGTTGAACCACCCTACACTGGTTACAGGCCGGCTAACTATTGTCTAGAACAAGACTCGTACTGTCAACAACATCGCTCTGTACAAGCAATAGTAGTTACGGCGCTATGTAGTACGTTATTGTAACTACCTTGCATCATAAACCGCCCTGCGACTAACCACACAGTAGTTTTAGGCGTTGCAAACCAAACTAACTTACACAGAGTAGGGGAAAGTAGAGAGAGAAGCCAGGCTATAACAATGCCTTTCTCTAAACACTGATTTATTTTACTTCATTGGACTTTACGTCTCGTCGAAAAACGAGGTCATTACGGACGGTCCGGGAATCGAACCCGGACCCTTCATAATTCAACTCCAGAGTTTTATCATCGTTCTAAACACAATTTCAACTCAAATAAATCGAAGCTAACGATTTATAAACAGAATCCCTGGTTTATTGTTTACAATAATTTAGCAGCAGCTTGTTTCAGTGTATTTTGTGCACACCTGCAGTTGTGCTTCATAGTCAGTAATTGGATGTTTCAACTGTCAGTGTCCTGGAATTCTACCCGCTGACCACAGACGTGTGTTGTTCTGATTGGTACAGTAAGATGAGAGACACTTTGCACAGACACACTGCCAATAACCATGAAGCACAGCTGCAGATGTGCACGTAAGGCTCTTATCCAAGTTAGTGCCATATGAGTAGTATATAATAACTCCTTATGGTGCAGAAGCTGGAGTGTGGATTTCAGCCGATGTGGATTTTTACGCCATCTTGAATTACACCACGGCCGCCATTTTGGATTTTACCTTTGAACCCGCCCTAGAGGTCACCAATAATTTCCCAAAATTCGCACAAAATTTCCCTTTTTTCCTTAAAAAATGTCCCTCTTTTCCGAAAAAATTCCTTTTTTCCCTCATCTCAATGAAATTACATTTGTGGATGTCTCAAAATCAGCACGACACAATTGTCTCGTCAAAGCGGCTGGATTACACATTTTTCATGCATCACTGATAATCAGTATTTCAAATCCTATTAAATTAATTAATAAAAAATTATTCTTTAAAAAAATTTGATTCTTTTATAATTTAATGTTTTAATAGACCCACATTGTATCTTAGCTATGCTCGATCGATTCCCAATAAAATCAATCAATATTGAAAAAATATATTTCAATGAAAATTACTTTTTAATTGCTTACAATACACAAGGATATTTTCCTGTAGACCAGTTAAGCTGCTGTATATCTGTCTTTAATTCTTGCAAAACATTTTTTAAAGAGAAAAATATTCTTGAATTTTTTTACATTTATATTTTAAATTTTAGTACTTTTATTTACGTACGATTGATTTTTTTATTTAGGAAAACTTATAACCTGCAACGCCGATTTTTTTTTCTGCTTGGTATGTCAGTTGGTTTTAGTGTCGTACGTAAAACCATAGCTCGTAAACTTTGACATTTACGAGACGCAACAACTACGAGAGATTAACAAAATTACATAAGAGTAACATTTAGTCACGATGTATGTCTAAAATAAGAAAAAATTTCTGGTATAAATATATTATTAAAGTATGACCATGCAAACTGTTGTAGACCATGCCTCATACCGCGAGCTTAAAATACAATTGTAGTACGAAACTATTCCACGTGAGCCTAATGTACGAGAAGAAAACACACTTCCAACAAGGATATAATGTCACCGGTAAGACACCACGCTCTTCAAAACCACTGTTTCCAAGCCCTCCAACAAAATTAAAACCCGAAATTAAACATTTAGGTACAAAAATAAGTTACACTCTAAGCCCTGATCGGTCAAATCATTAAGTAAGGCTTTTACTGTCATTCTATTCCTCAACTGATGATATCACATAAAACATATGTTGCGAAAGTGTACGGGAACATGTAACCCCATAAGTGCAGTTGCAAGTACCAGTTTTGTTATCACAACATGTACACAGGTAACTATAAGCAAGTAACCACAACGACCACTCTTCCTCTGGCTCAAGTGCAGTTTGTGAACAATTGCCCTGTTTTCCAAACTTCGCAAAACCCTTAAAACACACTAGAATTCAGGCGCATTAGACACTCCCTGGACAAGTTTCGAGCCCGTAACAAACGTACAATTTTACAAGGAACAAACCAAGTACTGCCTGGCCAGAGACTAAACTGGCTGCAAGGCACTTAACATGCGATATTTTACTTCCCTTATAAATATCTGAACACTTGAGTACATCACATATTTACCAACGCTCGAGGGCCCGCGGTGGCCGAATGGTCAGACCATTCGCCTCCCACCAAGGCGATCAGGGTTCGACGCCCGGCGACGAGCTCGGTCCCCAGATTTTTGCACGTGGGAATCGAGGCAGTTGGTTGGCTGGTTTTCTCGGGAATCCTTTGTTGTTTGCCCCGCCTCTTCATTCCAGTGCTGCTCCATACATCGTATCACCCCCTCACCAGTTCTAAAGACCTCGATGTTAAGCATTGATCTAAGGCCCGTAATTATAAACGTCTTTCGAAGTACAACCAATCTCCCTCCACCCGAATCTTGAGTTTTGCACATTATAGACCTCTTTCAGAGAGCGGCGGATAGTCGGCGAACAACCATTCGCCACCAAGTTTCCACTTTTTGGGAGATTGCAGGTGAATGACGGCCAGACCTCATTCGGCGAACCACCAGCTGTTCTGTAGAGACCAGTTATGAAAAATGGCGAGGAATTTTAACGAATTCATGCGGCACATGGATGAAGTTGTCAACTATTATGAATAAATAGATGACCAAAGACATGCGCGACTACCAAAAATATATATTAGGGACGTGGAAGATCCCTTTTCAACTGTAGTTCATCTCTGCACGATACATCGCAAGCATTACATTCTGCAGTGATTTTCTACCACATTTCCTTTTGTTGTAGTTGGACACGGAGTCAGTTTTCTTATTTGTAGTTATGTTTTTGTATTTTTTATCAGATCAAAAAAATTGCTTTTTCTTTAGGAGTGTATCGCACTGTCGAATTTTTACCTTCCATAGTTAAACTTTTCCGCGGCTTCCTTCAATCACTTCGAATATATCACGTGTGTCCCACTACAAAGACAACAAAATTGTTTACAGACAAGGAAAACAAAATCGAAACTATTTTATTTTTAAAGTTATGTGTGTTCATAACAGTGGTCTTTGAGCACTTGAGTCTATGTTCGCTGCTAAAAATGAGGCTGTGTTGCCAAATTTTATGAAGGAGAACCATCCAACTCCCTTTCAGCTGGCGATCTCCTGGCGATCCATCGGCAGACAACTATAGTGTAGGAAGGGTGGAAGACCGCCAGCGAACTGCTGCGCGAATAAAGGCCAGGGGCTTGCCAGCAAGCCTTCGGAGGATGTTTATAATTACGGGTCTAAATCTCTCACAACACAACAACCAACATTCAAGACCAACTAGAATATATTCGCCCACTCGCACATCTGTACGAACACCAGTCTAATGATCCCTGTATAGAATGTTATATCACTATACACTATATATATATATATATATAGATTTTCAAATTAAGGGAAGAGCACCAGCACATAATGTATAAAGTATAACAGTATTTGGTGCAAGTATAGATATTTCAAACATTTTCTCACTAAATCTGCCTTATGGCCACGATTCCTATTTATGCTATTTAATAACTTTTATTATTTTAATTCTAAAAGAGGGCAGATATCGCACAACCGTCACATAGAAATGTTGGGAATTGTTTGTACTATGTAGTTTATTATTTTCAAAACATAAGTTATATAATTTTGGCTAGTTATGGACTTTCAGAAAATTTAATTAAGTCGATAACCAGCCAAAATTATAGAAACTAATGATTTGTAGAAATCAAACTACAATACAAACAACTTCCAGTGTTTCTATGTAACGGTTATGCAACATCTACAACGGGTCTGCATACCAGGTTACTCGAAGCACAAGACATGGAAGTTGATTCGAAATGAATGAAAATAATCACATTTAAGTAGATATGTTTTAAGGACGACCTATTTTAAACAAAGATTGTATGAGCGTGAAATGTGTCGATACATATCGACACAGTTACAAAATGGCAATTTTTTTCCTTAATGTAATACCTAATATCTAAAAGGTAACATTTTAGATTTACATTTCTAAATAAAAAGAAAGTTTTCTTTTCTTAATTTTTCTACTCTGATATTATTTTCAGATATTTTAAGAGAAATTTAGTTGAAAGTTTATGTTGGCACTCAGCTCGTACTTACAGCATCAGTCCTAGTTACATGTGCGGTGACTGCGACTGGCGCCCAACTTGGGGCCCGCACCGCGCAGGTGAAAGCTCCCTATACTACGAGGTTACTCTGCTCACCAACCAACCATTACCCCGCCCAAGGCCACGACACTCTTAACTGTCGGCAACCGGACTGAGTTCCCGACTACTAAAGCCATCTCGCTACTAGACACCATAAAAATAATTACCAAGAGGAAGCACTAGCAATTATTTCGCACGTCTGTTTTAACCGAGACGAGATTTAATATCCGTGGATAGAGAAACGTCTTGATAATGGCCATTAAAACAATTGACTTGTAAAACTTACCGAAAAAAATTCCATAAGAATGTTGCTCCTAGCAAGGGAAAGTTACTACATTAAATTTCCAAACAGCTTCTAAAAATTAATCTGCATTCCTTGTCTGTCTGGTTCAGTTTACCTGAACACTTACGATATATTTCCAAAAGTGCCCTAAATTATAAACAACTGACTTGCGGACACACTTGTGGTAGCGGCGGCAACGAATTTAAAATGTAATGTCATTTCGCATTTTTCTTAAGTTTGTATATCAACCAGCTGAAACTGGTTATATGTTCATTTCTATCTTAAGGGCCCTCCCTATATAGTCTGCATTCGTGTGTGCACAAGACAGAAAATCGATGGAATAAAAAGGGTGCTGCTGACCAGCATATGTAATATTGCATCACCACATTTCCGCACAAGCCACTCAGCTGGCGTATAGTGCTATACTATTATTCTTTTTCCTGTAGGACATTAAACTGTGACAGAATTATTTATTTGTGGATAGCATAGTACATCGTCTTATGCTCGTTTACTTTAGTGTGTTTTTTTAATCCCGTTATTTTTTCAGACACAGCAGTCTGGATAAGCCATTTTTGGACATTTTGAGGGGCCCGAAAATAGTGTTACTATACTAAATGTGGCGAATTTTTAAAAGTATAGCGACATAGTTTGAAATGTGATAATTTCGTAGATATACAAATATTATGCGCGTTAAATGGTTTCACACAAAAAACTTATTGAAACACATTTGAAGCGCGGGTAGGGATGACAGACCCCATAGAACATTCAAGAGTAGAATAAATGTATAGTACGATACTTATTCACAACTACACTGTTGAGTAAATGAATAAATAAATTGGCATGCCCCGAGGAGAAGGAAGATGTCAGTTGAGAGTCTTGCACAGAGGTGAAGAGGCAAGAGTAGAGAGAGCGAGAGTCGACCTTACAGGAGGTTCCGGATAAAGTGAGCACTTAAAATAGCCCTGCTAACGTTCTATTTTCACCCTATACGTATCTTTGCGCGTGTAAATTATCTAACTTCTCTCGACACGTCACTTATGTTAGGGCGTGAATGTTAAATTGTGCAGTAGGTAGGAACTATTTAGTTTGAAAAAAAAAGTAGATTAATTACATAAAATACCATTAAGTCGATTGCAGTTGATTCTGTTTCAGTACTGTTGAATTCAGATAGGAAAATACATGGACCTACATTTGACCATTTCGCTGCCAACCATACAAGCAGTAAGGAAACTACAATTCATGTTGAATTGTATGCTGTAACTGCTAGAGAAATTTTTCAAAGGTGAAATTTTTAGTGCTCACTTTATCCCGAACGACCTACAGGAGTGTGTTCCCACACCACAGTTGGGCTCCCTGTGTTCTTTAAAATTAACTTTAAACGATAACTCTGTTGTATTATAACAATAAACTGTAGTCGACATGTATAGCTAGGACTGTACCAGCACGGAGGGCGTAGACAGGATTTGTATTTGTCAGACGGGGGTGGGAGTGAGGGGCAACCTGGGCATGACATTCAGTAACCCCTACCCCCTTCCCATCAATAAAACTGGTGAGGGGGGCAAGGGCTCCGAGGAAATTGGGAAATTTGGATTTAAAGGTACAAAATTATGATATTTATAGACATTTCATGTTTAATTATTATTTAGTATATAGGCTGTAGAAATGTCAATATTTTTGATAATAAAATATAGGAAATATGTTCACTTTATCCTTCATAAATTTAAAATTCTTTTCACTGTCGCTTTTCTTTAAGCATACTGGAAAAGGATGGATCAGCTTTTACAAGTCGCAAGATTCGACCTTGTATGAAATTTCACATGTTAACTCTCGTACTAAATATAAAAAACAATGGTCAAAAACATTACACATTCATACCCTACAGTCAAGTTCACTCTTTGCAGGAGACTACTTGATGGCTTCTGTCGGTGTTTACCAGTCATTATTATTTCAGGAAGAAATGCCGACATTCACTTGTCAACCAAACTCTACATTTTCTGAACACCTATTATATTTCTACTTCCTGGTCTACTGTGAATGAAAAACGTGTTAACGACTACTGTATGACTCGCGAACTTCCTCTTCGTACAGTTCAATTATTATTTACTATCATTATTATAACCAGTATTTTCATTGTTGGTCACACGCCCAGCACAAATAGAATCATTCCTTTCTACACAAGTTACAGAACCTCGCACCGGAAAGTAAGATATCGTCCAAATACACAAGGTATTCTCCCATGAGTTTTAGTTCGAAAGGTCAATCTAGCATGAACTTTCCATGTTTCTTACGTCGCGTGGAACTGCTTCAAGAACGGAAAGGCGATTGATACCACGTGAACCTCTCCCCCCCCCCCTCACAACCAATTTTTAACGGACCACCTTTGTAGTTATCATCGATTTTTATGATTTCTCATTTTTTGAAAATTATTCACTGAAAAATTTCTTAACATTTGAATTTAACATTTAAAAAGAAAATGGTAAGTAAATCGACACAATAAAGTACAAAAAAAGGAATATAAAATTCTTATTGGTTTTTTAATGCGTTGGCAGACCGCTAAGTAAACAATATAGGTGGTTTAAAGTAGAGAACTTCAAACAAAAAGTAACTACAACAAAACTCACGTATATTGTGTGTAGATATGACACTTCTAAAATCTGAAATTAGAGTACATTTTAAGACAATTTTGGATTGCTTCGCCATTTTGTGCATTGAATCTTGTTCTGTTCTGTTTTGCTTCAATTCAGCTAACTTTTAGCTACCTATTTTGTTTGCTTAGCGGTCGCCCGACGCATTTAAGGGTCAACTATAATGCTGTAATGAATCAGGGAGATATTTTTCTTGATGCAGGAGTTTTGAAGATTTTTAAAAAATGTTTTTAAAATGCGTGCTGTATTTTTGAACACACAGTCTTGTAATAGATGAATGTGCTGGAATACGTTTATGCGTGTGGTGTGAAACAGAGCACGCGTATATGACGCGTGAGTTATAACTATACCATGTTGAACAACCAGAGCCTTATTTTCGTCCAAGAAGTCCGAAGTAGGCTATATGTCTTTTCTTTACCTAATACCAAAAACGTCAGAACACGCATAATGAACAACGAAGAGAAACGTTTCAAAATGCCCATAATATAATTTACAGTATTACATTTAACTTTCCAATATACTACATAAAACTATTTGTTAAATACATGAGTTCACCTACTTGCTATTTTACTTTAACATCTAATTTTTCGTAAATAAGTTGTCAGAAGGAGGAGGGCAGCGACGTAGTCAGACGGAGGAGGGCAGCGACGTAGTCAGACGGAGGGCAGCGACGTAGCCAGAGCGGGTTGGATATCAGAATACTTAACCCCCCCCCCCCCTCGCCCGAACATCGTGCAATTCCGACGAAACTGTCGCACTTCCCAGAAAGGCATTGAGGTGCTGGAATAGCCTATAACTAGAGATGGTTTGTCGCGTGAAAACTTAGCAGTTTGTTGGGTTCCAATGCTTGGTCATCTTATCAAAAAATTTCTGGCTTTCGCTTGTACTTGGAGCTGTTGCCCTATTTGACTGAGCCAATAATAATCCCGCTATTATAATATTTGATGCCTATTATTGGTCTGCAGACAGCTACGTTGTGTCAGACATATAATCCAATAATACATATTTAAAACAAATTACAGCGTTATCAATTAATGATGGCACAACAAATGTTCGCGATATACCGTCATCTTTACTTATAACTTGTAATACCAAGCAAAAAAATGAACTATTAATGTGTGTCGGTATACATGCATGGATATATATATAGCAAACTGCCATTAAGTATTAAGTATTCCGCATTCCCCCACCATTCCCCCGAAATAAATTCTCGCTACGTCCACCATAAAGGAGAGGAACTTCGGCAATCTTCGGTTAAGGATTTGTTTTTCGTATTCCAGGTAAGGAAGGAGGTGTGTATGTGGAGCTAGGCGTGGCCACAACTGAAGCATTGGCTATTTCATCGGTGGAAAATTCGTGTAAAAGTTCAGTGTACTTACTATATCTGGGTGACCTTATGTTATAAATAAGATGGTCTATCAAGTGCTCCAGCCTTGGAATAGCCGGGCTAGTGGTGGAGGGAAGGAGGGTCGGGGGGGGGGGCAAACAGGTTCCCATACCACTCGCCCGTAGTTAACTGACTAATCTGTCATCACAACACAATTCAAACATTAAGTGGAGTGTCGTGGACTGCTAGCATGAACACACGAGCGGCTACTTTACTTGATCTTCGGCCATTTTAAAAACTACTACAAGTTTTATAACTGTTACCACGTAGCCCGTGACATTTTATTTCAGTTTAAATTATTTAACTTCAGTACGTCGAACACAGCGAGGCGGCGGAATGGTAACACGTTCTACTCACATTCGGGAGGTCCCGGGTTCGATCCCCGGCTCCGGTCATCATTATTTCGGTGTTCCATTGTTTTCATACATTGCTCAAGGCGAGTGCTGGGATAGCTCCTTCCTCCTGTCATTGTACCAAGTTGTGAGTCACCGTCTATAACGACATCAATGTCGATGAGACGTTAAGTCCACTTAAGGTTCGGTTTCAGTCGCCATATTGAACTTTATTATTTTTCGCTTTTATTAAACTCTAATAAGAAAAATATTAAATATGAACTATACCGCAAATTCTGTTTACTTTGTACTACAGTACAGACATGGCAATTGATTTAGTAATGTATAGTTATGTCATAACTAGTCGGGAAAATTATAAATATAAAAAATTTTGCCATACACTATGCGGCGTAACTATAAGTTAACAACTAAATCGCAATGTCAGTACTGCAGCACAAAGTAAACGAAATTTGCGGTACAATCGTATATTTAACATTTTTCTTAACATAATTTCAAAAAAGTGCGGTACACAGCAATTTTCATCATGTTGTTGTTATTTTTTATACTTGTATAAGATATATTTCTTTGAGAGAAAAAATGTAACTAAATTTTGTTCTTGAGAGACTTTTATCTATGATAGTTTCTGCACAATAACTTGTCAAATTTCGGAATTATAAACAAAAATACCACTACTGCTGGGACCCTCGCTGCAAATAGCCAATCACGGCATAACACCGAGGCTAAGAAGACAATTATATACTATATCGCTTTAAAATACTAGTCCCATAGCGATGTAAAGAAGCGCGGAATATTTTCCTTATATATCTCAATCACTGAAGTTACATACAAAGTACAACTTCGCAATCACATTTAGTTTCGCGTAAAATGTGGAATGTTTTCATCCTCATCTGACCCATTCAATTCCAGCAGCAATAATTTCATCATCTAAGTGCAGAAAATGTGTTTTTTTTTTTTTTTTGTAGGAGCGGTATCATGGGAGGTGACTGAACTATCACGTACGTTTCTATACTTGTTCTCGCCACTGCTACGAAAGTTCTTAACGTCGTCAACGTTCAATTGTAGCAATGTTTTTATACTGTTCCCAACAACACTGAAACCATACTTAAATTATTTCACGTATAAACAGTATTTCACTCTTTACGTATGAAAATACTTTCATTATCCTCTTTGAGAAGTTTTTTACCGTCAGTGTTTGGTAAAGGGGTTTACCATAACCATCTTTAGTAGAAGGGCGCGGCCTTAGGCCCGATTCACAATGCGCAGTCGGCAGTCGGCAGTCGGAGATGGCGAACTTTATCTCTGACTGCTGGGCTGCCGACTGCCGAAAAATGCCAACCAATCAGGCGTTACTCTCGTAATAACGTGATGTAAACAAATATTGTTTTAAGAGATTTTATATGGTTCTAAAAGCAAACTAAGCAATTTTACAAATTTAAAAACAATATGTTCAAAACATGGCCGATTATTAAATAGCAGTTTTTAAAACAATTGAAAAAACATAATGACTGCTGGACTGCACATTGTGAATTGTATTCGACTGCTGATTGCGCATTGTTAATCAGGCCTTAGATCTGGCAACCCTGTCAAGAAGGGTCATTTCAACACTTAACTCTTCAAAGGCAATGGCTGTACGTGATTCGATATTCTGCCCTACGTACCGGCGACACAAAAGAAGTGGTGAAATGATCCTTCCTGACAGGGTTGCTAGATCTAAGGCCACGGCCTTCTATTAAAGATGGCTATGAGTTTACACAATTACAAACTTCAGACAGTAACGAGTAGACGTAAGAAAAATCAGTAGAGCGGCAAAAACTAACCGCACACGACACCGGGGTTACTACGTAGCCTAAGTTCAGCGGAAAGAAACATATTTTCAATACTACCTTTCTTGGCTGTATTCTTAAAGCAAAGGCCATGGTTGAAAACATTGAACTAATGAGGAAATAACGATTACGAGGCATGCATACGAAGTTGTTCTAGTACTTACAATCAAAAACTTTGATTACATGGCAAAGTGCATTTTTTCCTTTAAAAATTCCCCGTCTTGTGTGTATTTCATAGGTTAATGGCGGTTATCTAGTGAGATACGAACGGTATCATGGGAATGCCTATGTTCACTCTGATTGGTTAAACTTACGATTTCCACTGCCGAATTTAAGAAGTAAGCAGTAACAGCTCAATTGTGTACGCTTAGGTTAAATTCAACGCGGTAGAAAATGTTCTAAGGCCTACTAAAGTTTTTAATTGTGCAAACCTCTTAACCAAACCTACGCTGGACGTTACTCGGGCGAGAACCTGTTGTTACTACATCCGCCGAGATTGGACATCCGGGGGCGGAGTCAAAGAACGCGTAACTATTTTCCCCTCCACCTCTCTCTCTCTCTCTCTCTCTCTCTCTCTCTCTCTCTCTCTCTGACTCTCCTGTGTTGTACTGTAGGTATGGTGAACCTCGTCTAGGCAGTTACATAACTCAACACTCCGTGTAGGAAACACGAGGGGGGCCGGGGGAACTCTGTAGTGTTCTTCAGGGATGTACAATCACCCCTAGTGAATACCGACGTGCCTCATGTATCGAACATCAATTGAATTTACTGTCGACGAGTTATGGCAAGGCACAATTTCCGCAGTTAAGGTGCGATGTTGTCGGGTCGAGGGTCAATTACAATAAGAACTCAACCGGCAATAACCGACGTCTCACGAATGTTGACAGAACGTTTGTTTTGGATGGACGCCTGTCTAAAGCTGACGTCACATAATATCCGTCAGTAACCCAACCATCGTCTTGCAGTGCTATCACAACACAAAAAAAAAATATTTTGAGTGATATAAAAATATGTGCAACAGTTTTGTTATTTCTACAGGTTTGTAACTAATTTATGGCTGCCACTAACACATCTGCAGTTCTGCTTCGTGCTTATTGGCAGCGTGTCTATGTGTAGAGGCGTCAAGTATTTGACTGCGCCAATCAGAACACGTCACACGTCTTTGACAACCGGGTAGAAACCCACGACGCTGACAGTTGACAGTCGATCATCGACAACGAATAACGCACTGAAACAAAGTGGCGCAAAAATATTTCCGTGCAAACTACCGAGTCAAGTGAATCAAATAATAACGTTCACTAACCACACTTAATATTAGTAGTAATAACAATAATAAGTGTCAAGTAACCAGACGGCAGGGTATCACAGCCTAAGATGCAGACTTGTATTAAACTTGTTGCAGTTTCTGGGCGACAGAGCTGTATTGCCGCCATATTTACTATTTTCCACGTGAAACTCCCACGTAACTAAAAACTGGTGTGAATATTTCATAACTCAAAACTTTATTTCTGTAACACCAGTAAATACATTTATTATTAAGTGTTCACATCGAAGTGAACCACGTGTACTCGCAACTGCGCGACCCTACATAAGACATGTATTTATCTGTAAGCCCGTCGACAAATATATTCCGTGATTAAGGCCGTGTCCCAATTTAAAGTGTACTCCTGGAGAGAGCACTCTTTCGCATTACCACGAGACAGAGCTCTCTGCCACTCTCGCTCTCTCCAATTGAGACGATGCACTCTCGAGTTTGTAAACAAACGATGCAAGGTAAAAAGTGCGTAAATTTTATTAATACAAGTTATAAACACATCACATAGATTTGTAGGCAAATCGAATAATAATGTTAAACTTACCAGTGTCGTATTTCGCAGCGAATAATTGTTTACAGGCGATACCATAATTTTGTGTTTTGTGTATTTAAACGTATATTAGGGCAGAAAATGTTTACACAACTTCTCGCCATAATTATCGAGGTCACTGTAAATAATTATTCATGATTTAAATATTGAAATATTAACAATATGTGATAGGCTACAAATTTCTTCAATAACCTGCAACCTGTAGTCAAGATGGCGTGCGCCAGAGAGAACGAGAGTATGCAGCGAGTGAACAGTTTCATTCTCTCGCTCTTTTGCACTCTCGCCAACGAACTGAGACGACCAGAGAGCACTCTCTCTGACGTGTTTGGGAGAAGAGTGCGAGAGAGCACACACTGAGTGAATTGAGACACGGCTTAAACATACAGCCCGAGTTTCAAAATGGCAGATGAACGCAGTGAATTAAACACATTGTTTTCAGGTAACGGATTAATGTTCATCGTTTATTTTAATGCTTGGGATAGTAGATTATTAAACGGAAAAATACACCGCCCCCTCCCCTCCGACACGAGCCATGTTCGAAACAAGAAAACTGCTATTTAGGTTACTAAATATTGAGTAGCACACTAAATCCCCGAACAGTTAGTATAGTGTTTTAACGGCATTTTTATTTCAAGGGGGGAGGCAGTAACTAAAAATCATTAGGACTATTCGCTGTTGCAGCAAAGAAACTTATTTAATTATTTTCAAAAGAAACATATTATTTCATTATTTTCAAAGGATGTCATTAGCTAGACACGTCCAGATTCGCTTGATCACTACAGGTTCGTTAGTTTATGAACAAATGAAATAAATAGCTAGGTTTCATTGTGAAGACAAACATACTTCTCTCGGACAACTTCGGCAACTTAAGAAACTAGTGGAAAAATTTCTCTACCCACGATCAGAAGTGACGTTTCATATCTAATTAATCGGGATACGAGAAAAGCAACAAAACCATCGCAAGTCCATCACACATTTAGTTTCCGAATTTGCCACATGCAGCGCTGATGTTTCACGTTGGTAATTATCCTCCGTTAAACAAGTTACGTTAATGAATCCTACAGTAAACTAGATTACTTATTGCCATTTGAAACTCTCACCACTAAATATGTAAAATATTTTGTGCATTAAGTATTCAGTTTCTATTAAATAAATGCGAAATGCTCTCAGCCGTCATTTTCTTTTATTTAGCAAAAGCTAGACACAAGTTTTAACGCACAGTACCAGCAACATAATAGCGACAAATAAGTTTATTTTTCAAATATTTGACGTATTTTTATTACTGCTCATTTTACATTCTGATTTTTAATAATAACATGTTTATAATATAATCGTCAATTATGTTTATCGCCAATACAAATAATAATCCGTTAAGATAAGGAGACTATACAGACTTTGAGATTAAATAAATGTTGTTTACCTGAGTACTGACTCCAAGGCCTGCTGGAACATCAAGCCGTCACCGCCGAATGTTTGGACCAGTGGTGGAAGGACAGGAGAAGGGGAGGGGGGTTGTCTCCCTGTACCCGCTTGAAAGGAACCAACACAGCTTCCTGTGAATGTTCTCAGTGGAGGGGAGACAAGCACTTCTCCTCCTCTACGCAAGGTCGCTGGAGGGGTGCCGTAACTTTCCAAGCTACGAGAACGAGACAAGCCTCTTATAGGTTGTTCACGATAAAGTTAGTACTTTTGACGACCACCGTATCTAGAATAATGACTAATTCATATAATTTATTGTGATCTAAGACGTCAAGTTTTGAGTACTGTGTAATCTATGCACTTTGATTGTTACCAACATTACATTGTTTAAATTGAAAAGTGGCAGGAATGTGTGAATTAAGGGCCTCGCCTACCTGCGATTCAAGTGCGTTGCAGCGTGTTCGAAAGTACGTTTTCTTTAAAAGAAACTATTCCACATATGCTCAACGTGTCTAAGCACGAAAAGAAAACACACTCCAAACGATGCCTGAAGAGTCGTTTCAAAGCACCACGTCGAATAGAAATCATTTCGGAGCTCCTCAAAATGGCTAAAAACAACTTTTTCAACTTGTTATATCTGAAAAACTACTCTCAGGATTTGTGTGAAACTACTCTAGGAGCATGCAATGGACTTTTCTTAAAACTTTTCAGCAATAAAAATATGGGATCACCACTGAAAGTGTCAGTCAGGCGAGTGATCTACGATACCACTGCACCATGTCAGTGTCTTGCAGTAGAGGTGATACCGCACCAGTTAAGCCGGTAAACATCGCCCTTGGCGCCGTGTCTCACACACAAACACACGGCCAGTAGGCGGGTGCCTTAACTGAAAAGAAAAAGTGAATCTATAGCATAAAAATTGCTCGCTTTATCCCGAACACCTGTACCTGAGATAGGGAAAACCGAAGATTACCGACATTCCCCTTCTCCAAAGACAAACTTTCGAAACTAAAAATAAATTTTATACCAACATAACAACATTAAAATTATTCACCAATATTAAATCATGTCATTAACAAATAGTTTTACTTAGTACGTTGAAAACGTTAAATGTAGCCTAATACCGGAAATCTTATGAACACGGCGATTCTGAAACGTTTTTTTTAATTTTTTTTACTAAGTTAGAGGTTCCAGCAATTGGTATTAGGGAGCTAGGTTCTGTGTGTTTAACCTGGGAGTTACGACTATTATGCTCCTTAGAAGCAAGCGTGGGGTCATTCTTATAAGCTTTTACCTTCAGACCCTCGTAACTCGAACATAGCCGAAATGGAAGGCATACAGAGTAACAAATTACGCAAAAGAAAAATATCTACAGTCAAATAAAGCAATGAAATTATTTATCAACCAATTATTAATTTTATTTAGTATTTAAAAAAAAAACCTAACGACAAAGACTATCTTACGAAGTAAAATAAATGTTCGTTCTGCCGCCTAGAAAATACCGACGGACGAGACTAGCGGCGAAAATTGCAGATTGCATTCAATTTCTTTTTTTGATGTTGGATTTACTGTAGGGGTAATTACAGCCAATTTCGGACGCTTTCGGTAAACATTCGATTCCCGTCGTTCAGCGTTCACTCTCTGTATTATTTATATCTTCACGAACGATAATCGCATACGTGCCAGGGCCTCGGAGCTGGCGCGCGGAGAGAACATATACCTCCTCGACTTAGTTGTACACAGAACGAAATAATTAAATAAAAATACTACAATAAAAGAAGGCCAGGGTGAAGGTTGGACAGACTGCTCGACTAGCGAGACGTTTATTCTCGTCGTACGTCGAGCCAGACGAATGGATGAGGCGACAGGAGTGTAGAATAGCTGCGGAAGGGGAGAGGCGGAGGAAACGGGAGTTCCCGAGAAAATCAGCAGGTCAACGGCACGGTCCGTCACGTTTCCCACACGCGGGACAATCCGGGGATCGAACTCGGGTCGTTTAGGTGAGAGGCGAGATGTCTGACCCCTCGACTACCGCCGGCCCCTTACACTACTACAGTACCACGGTCGTAGAAGAACAGGTCTGGACACTCGCCTATCTACCAGTGTATTTTGCTAGACCCCCTTGTTGTTTGGCTGTAGTTCGTCAAGTTACCGAGAATGTTGTGCGTCTTTGACGCTGCAGTCAAGGCGGTCGGGCTCAAACTCCGCCCACTTTTTTCCAGAGTTTACATTATAAAGAAAATAAAGATTGCTAGCGCCATGCTTTAGAACTGTGAGCGAAGGAAGTATTTTATTAACTGACAATAAGTACGTTTTGATTGTTTACATTTATGATGAAAACACTGAAAAAAAAAGTGGGTGGGAAGTGGGCGCAGCTTGTGCCCGACCGCCCTGATTACAGCGCCAATGACGCACAACACACTCGGTAACTTGGTGAACTGCAGTCTAACAATAAGGGGGTCAAGTTTCCAGGCGAATGTCCAGATCTGTCTTCTACGGACGTGCCTTCTATTAACCTGTGTTTTACATCTAGTATTTAACCGCGACCTTTAAATAATACAAACAGCCAACGACCAACATTATATTGAGTGTTCCTATTGGCCGTACTCTGGCCGTAACATCGCTATTGTGTATACTCAAGGCTACTCCTTACATACGTCTAACTCTTATTGCCCAAAGTTCTATGTAAGAAACTGAAGGTACATAACTTTTAGAGTCTGGGGCGCTCAACGAGAACCGCATCGCCTATAACTGAGGCGCGCTAAACTGGCGAGAAGTGATTACATATAGAGAACTTGATTTTACTGAAACCGTCTTACTACCTACCGACTCGTCTTAAAGCGTCGACCCTACAATTTTATTTATTCATAAGATGAAGTAAAGGCCAATGCATACTTCTTGTTTTGGTTTACGGATCTGGGTCGTATTTTTAAGAGTTACAGCAATGAAAAAACAAAACACAGCCAAGTTAAGAGGCCACGGTGCTCGAGGGGTAGGGCATTTCACACACCACCCCCCCCCCCC
>PNEQ01103376.1:0-29768 GCA_003012365.1 Medauroidea extradentata | reverse complement strand
TTTTTTTTTAATTATTGTTGCTGAGATATAAGGTTTATCCTTGCTTGGGATAAATTTCACTTTCCCTTTAATAAGAAATTATTGTGGTGCCCTTGAATAGTTGCTTTTGGCCAAAGGACACCACAGTGGCCGACCCTATTACTTAGAATTTGTAAGTGTTAATATTTAATAATTTTTGTTTTTATTTTATAAAGAATTCTCAGAACGTAAGTAATAGAGCAGTTTAGTGCAGCACTGGTGTGATTTGGGCGGGGCATAAAAACATTTAAAGTGCAGTAGAGATTTACATTTTCTTTGTCGGAGTGCAGTTGGCAAAGAATAAGCACAGACGCGACTGAAGGAAGGGACTGTTCCATGAACTGTGATGGCGAATGGACGTGTGTGAGCCACAGAACTGCCCTGGGTATAAGTCCTGCGCTTTTGAGTTCCACTGAAGGAATGAAGGAAGGATGTCCGGTTGGCCAGTCCAGGAGGCTTCCTGAGATCCTTCCATGTCGCACCGGGAGGTTTAAAAATGAAGAATTCCCGGCAAAACCTCAATCTTAGTAGTGTTAACGTCCCGCCGCCACGTGTCCCCGAACAGAATAGTTCAGTAATATTTTTGGACGTATTTTTTCAAATTCAAGGAAATACCTGAAATTTAAATGGTCTACCTGAGCATAGTTAGTAGGTGAAAACTATCAGTAATTGATAGACAAAATTGAGAACTTAAATTGCTGTATGTGTGTGCTGCACGTTGGTTTGTCGTCCTCCTGCACTTTGCTGTGTTGTCAGAACTTACTTAACTATCCTTATTTTCACTTCTACTTCTAAATAGTATTTGAAAGAATTCACAACAAATTATGACTGGGGGAACAAGAGTTTTTATTTAACTTGGTGGTTTGACATACATCTTTGATGAATTTGTGTACGCCCTGTTTGAAAGTAGTCGAAGAGTCTTACATATGTAACTGTCCAGAAAAATTTATTATTTTCAAAACGAATGATTGATTTTATCGGAAATTTAAATAAATGTAGCTTTTTTGGTAGGAGTGTGAGTGTAGACGATGAAGTTCTGTAGGAAATAAAGTCCGTGTACTTATAATAAAAAATATTTATAAAAAAGTTTTTTAACTGATTGATTTTTTTTTTGGGGAATCGATCAGACACAGCTAAGAAAGATGTCATTTCCATTAATGCTGTCTGAATAAAGATTTAAAATTATTTAATAAATATTAAAGTTATCGTTAATTTTGAAATTGATGAACAGTACGTAGTCTCAATCGATGGTCGTTATTACTTAAGGCCGTATAGCTATTATGTGAAGACATAGATGTCATGCTTTTTTAGTGAGAATTATAAAGGAAATAATGTTTAGACGATGGATAAGAATGTGTAAGTAAAGAAGGAGTGACTTAACAGCCTGTTAAAATAAAGGAAAGTGTTGGGGAAGGGAGGGTGTGCTAGTTTGAGCAGTTTATATCACGAGTGTCAGTGATAGGGGAAAGGTTGGGTGGGAAATTCATCACGTGACCAACAGCCAATTAAAATACTTGCTGGGTAGGGTAGGGGTGGAGAAGGAATAATAGGGGAGGGGGTACGGTGACTTAATATGTACATCTAGAAAGTTGGGGGGGGGGGGTCAGTGTGTCGATGGAGCTCGTCCGGGTAAGAAGTGTCGGCAGTAGATTTAATTAAATAATTTTTTATGAGTTTTAATTGAATAAATTTTTATTAAAAAGCTTTAACATAAAAATAACATTATTTAATTTTGTTTAATAAATACATGCGAGGTTATAATGGAATGCGAAATCGAAAAATTTAATGGAAGCTTCAGAAGAAACCCCTAGATGGAGGCCGGAAACAAGATGGCGTCCAGAAACAAGATGGAGGTAATATTTTTTCGGAATTTTTGGAATTTTTTTGGAATTTTTTAAATTTCTTATTTTTTTTATTTTTGGAATTTTAGAATTTTTTGTTTATTTAATTTTAATTTTTCGAAATTTTGGTAAATCGACACTCAAGTTAAAGGCCATCTTCTCGGTTAGAGGTCAAGGTCATCCAATATGGCGGCCAGGGCTGTGATGTCACAAACTAGCGGAGGGTGCCTCACTCTGACGGACGCCTCACTCTGACTTCTTGTCTCAGAATCGACATAACCTATCTACTGAAGTAACGATTGCGGATTTTTATTTGACCTGCCAGAATGCATAACCCTGTTATACGAACATGTTTATTGATCAGTATGACGTAGGTACCAGAACTGCATTCTTCTCGCAACTGCCCACGACCCACTGTTTTCGTATGTAAGTCTCTTTAGTCGACTACAGCGATACATGTACAGGAACGTGAGGAAAACGAATAGTATGCCTGTAATCACACTGTTGACTTTAAGCACACAGACAAATTATTGCGAATATAACAGTACTCCAATGTTAGTGTAACACGTATTGTATGTGCATATTCCTCCATTATTGTCAACGAGCGAGGTGGCGCAAGTGTATCACATTGTAGGAATCTATGGGTTAGATTCCCGACTACGCCCATTATTGTTCCTGTTTCCCAATTTCCCGAAATCACTCCGGGCGAATGATGGGTTGAATTCCTTGATATTGGTCATGGCTATTCCCTTCCTGGTTCTCTGACTTTGTTCAGTTCTTTGTGTTACTGTATCTAATGATCTTAGCTGTTGATGAGGTGTTAGGCCTACATTCTCTCCTATCCTTCAGTCATAGTAGTTTGTATGGCAGCCCGACATTCAAACGTGTATGTCGTATTGCCTACGTAGTAGGAACTGTCTGACTGCAGCCTTCTCTTCTTACGAATTTTACACGAAAACGGTTGGTCCCACGCATTTACAACAAGGCAACCTTTTTTACTTCTGACGTGCTTCTCTAGCAGAAAACCGCATTTAAAGTTCGTAATTCCTGATGGTAGAAAAGTTGCATGTAATAAATGGGGTAGCCAACCTAGTATTTCAAGGTCCTGGTGGTATAAAACAATGCTCAACTTGTCATCATTAAATGCCTCTTCATTTCCATTATTTTACAAAAATGTACTTTAAATTTTCTGTCATTAAGGGCTCATACCGCCCTTAATATTAGTTTTAGGTACAAAGTGTCCCGTATATTTTCTACTTGATTTTTCATAAGGAATCACCTCCCGAAGTTTGTCGATCGAATTCAGTCCCGTCCTGTATACTACTGTACACCGACCTTATGTTGTAATTGGAAAATATCAGCACCATTGTACCTGAGTCTGGAGTATTTTGTACCAGACAACATACATTATCGTAGCATTTTGTCACCTAACCATGCACTAACTCTACATTTTCCTGACACAGAAATGAACTCATTCATTTTGCTTCGGGTAACATGTTTTGCAATAAAATACAACAAAATATATTATTTAAGAATTGTATTGTAACAGTTTATTATTTTGCATACATTTCAATTGAATATCATTTTCGAGCTGTTGTTAGTCATCGCTGTAACTGATAACTCTACTCAGCGATGCGGTGTAACGTGACTCTGAGTTGCGTGGGGGCCAAATGAAGAGAGACTGTTCAGGGGAAGGTTAAGAATACCCATAGGCGCCAGTTTCGCAGTTTTAGCTCGGCGAAACACGAGTATGAGACGTCTTTCTCAGGTCGTGGCCGACGACTATGTGGCTGCCCCCAAGCAGCGTCACTGATGTTGCTGATTTTGAGCCTGGCGTCGTACACTTACCTACACACACCTAGCCCCTGTTTAGGCTAGGGCCACGCCTATTTAACACTGAAAGGTACGAAAATTACTGAGTTCAGACCAAGTCATGGTGGAGGAATGAAATACGCTATTGATATTAAGAATTTAATAGTACGAGAAGTAGTACAGAGTTTTTACAACTATGACCGCGGTAAAAACGGCGGTTCGGCCCCTGGACGGAGAACGAATGTTGATATTACGGAAATGTTACACAGAAACCTATACAAAGTCCAGGGGCGGCGCGAGAGCAGTTCTCCCGCACGTGTGCACTGCTCGGTGGTCGGACGAACCAACCCAGCTTCTGAGAGATGGCGCGCAGAGGGCGCAGTATCTCCCGCCAAAACACAACAAAACGAAATGAGATGGTGAACGAATTAATACACTTGATAAAATTAACAGTTAAAACATATTACATTATTTAGGGCACTAGTAAATTTAAAACAATCCAATAATAAAATTAAGAAACTTGTCAACGACATAAACTTAAATGAAAAAAAAAATAATAATGTATTTCTGCCTGTCTGTATCACATTCGCGCACTTTCACTCACCCTAGCTAATATCTGAGGTGCCCCGGGAGATATACTAATTAGCGGTGCTGCCGATAATTAGCATATCCGCATCTGTTGTACATGATGCCAGGGTAGTGGGCGAATTGTAGCAGGACAAGTGGTCTGAGCAAGATACGTGGACGACTGGTTCACGTCAGGTGGTTTTCCTTAACAGTGTCGCAACGTAGGCATTGAGAGTCTCGTAATTTCTTCAGTTGCCTTCTCATAACATTGTTAATCCTGGTACCAGCTAGTAATGTACCACGCATCTCTTCATTGTGGTCCTCTGGCAGTATGGGTCTTCCATGTATACTTTTTCAGTGAAGCTGGAATGTAAGACAATGTCGGGAGAGAAAAAGTTTCATCACATTTATAACAATCAGTATGTTTTTTGTTAGGAAATAGTAAGCTACAGTTACAAACTTTAAGAGAAATAGTATTATGAACATGACTTATCTTTAGTTAGAGTATCCATGTGGTAGAGTTTTTACTCCATTTTCGCACACACATCGCTTGTCGTCTAGCCAAAAAGCGCCAGTTTGTTGCTACACTCGGAAATAAGTTTGCTTTTTCCGTGACCTTATACCATGTACAGTTACTCGCATAGCCTTCTCTCTGTTCAGATCTCTGATGTAGTCCTGGAAGGTAATTTTATTTTTGATCACATATTTCTGAATTCCTTTAGCCTTTTTGCATACATTCTCGCAGCACCTGTAGGCATAGGTCTTCGCTCACAGTCCTATAAATCCAGTCGTAGGCACACTGTTACATTCGTCTTTGAATTTGCCTAAAATATTTTTGTTTTTAGGCGAGTAGCATGAATGGTTGACAGGATATGATGATGTATCGAATTCATTCTGGAAGTCAGGATCGGTAAACATGTCTTGATAAGTCACCTGTTCGTATCTCGTAGATGAAACTGTCGGTGTCCATGTAAGCCAACTGCAAGTCAGCACCATACTTAGTATTCATTATATCATAGTGGAAATGATACATTAAGTACTTTTGTCAAATCAAGTACAGCAAGGCCGGCATAGATGGGCTTATCGAACAAAATTGCTTCATGCTCAAGTTTCACAAGCGACAGGTTTTCTGAATAAATAATTCTGTCTTTGAAAGCAGGATTCGTAACTAGTTTCTTGAGTCCCTTTTCATTACACACATGACTCATTCTCTGTCTGTTGTGCTTGTTTTCCATGAGCTTCCCATAGACCGCATTGTTAGCCAGCTTTTAAAAGTCCTTCACTTGTCCTGAAGAATAGTGTCTTCTACTGGAACTGGGAGAGTGCTGATGACAGTCATGAACACCTAAAGTTAATCCTCCCAGAGAACAAGATCTCAGAGGTACCGAAGGAGCTCCATAACTGAGTGTCAGGCAGTCATTTCGGCATTAATAAGACATTCAACAAAGTTCGAGAGAGGTTTTAACTGGCTTCATTGCCGTGAAGATGTCGACAAATGGTGCCGAAAGTGTAACGTCTGTACCTCAAAGAAAGGTCCGATGGTCAGAGACCGAGGTCGTCTCCAGAAGTACAATATCGGTGCCCATTCGAGAGAATGGCGATATTCATTTCGGGTCCTTTTCCAGAAACCGAGAGAAACAAACTACAATTTGCAGTAGTAATACCATTTTGGTAAAAGTGTAAACTTCAACAGTTTTCCAAATCATTCTTTAAATTTTATTCGTGATGTCATAAACAAACGGCCAATAGCAAAACCCTTAATATTAATAATCTGGAACCCGTAGTTGGAAACGGAGATCGACAAATCGGAGTTCGGTAATGAAGTTGCTTTGGTGCAACACATTACAGTGGAACATAAATCAAAATTACGATCGAGCTGGGACTAGGATCTAACGATCTCAACTCGAACAAGATGTTGGTACAGCTGGCATCAGTGATGTACACTGGTTTGGGAATGGCTTGTCTAGCTATCATTAGTTTCGAGATAGTTGCTGCAGCAAGCTTTCTTACTGGGTGTCTCATACCTTGCTGTCACTGATGATCATTGCTTATTACTTACAGCTAAGATCTTACCACAGCCAGCTGTGCTGTATCAAACACGTCACTACTGAATTAAAGTTATCATTAAAATTTTAAAATTAACATATCAAATTTACAGGACTTATTAACTTGTTTATTTACAAATAATTAATTAATTTACTATTTATTCATCAGACTTTGAACTGTACTTTCGTCTTGATGACTTTTATCTCAGTTCAGTAAATAAATGTTTGTTCTCCGTATAGCTTGTAATTTTGCCGGCTGTGTTAGCTTCTTGGCAAGCAAAGCAGTGTCTTGGCGATTATTTTTCTTTGTTAGCCGGACGGATGTATGCTGCCACGCTTGCATTCCTTAACCGAAACTTTTGTATCTTTCTTTGGTGTGTTCCTGGCTGCAGTGCGTGCGTCTGCAGTGTCAGCGCATGTACACTCCGTGTTTAGAACATGATTTCGTCTATGAGGCTGCATGGCTTCATAAATCAAATATCGGTTCCTTGCTGGATATGGCAAGGGTCGGGTACTGTCCGCTGTGTTTGATGGTCATACAGTTGTACACATAAGAGTAAAAATAATATATAAAACTAATAGATCGAATTTAATCTGGCATCGATCGTGTATAGCTATGTTGGTGAGAGGGGACCAACAGGGAAAAATTGTGTTATTATTAAAAATGTTTAGTTATTTACTTAAAGATTGATTAATTGAAATTGTCTTATGTAGATCAGGAATGTGTGTGTGTATCTATAGGAAAATTTCCTGTGTTTATTATAACTGAAAAAGTGTAATTATATTAGTATTTACTTTTACGGTATTTAAGGGTACTTCTAATGAAAATTCGATTGCTTATAGCCAAGATGGGAGTCGGGTTTAAGTAATATTGTTAATTAGTACTTAAATAAAATGTCACAATAAAACATTTTTATAGTAGATAAATTTTACATAATTTATTAATTACAAAGTTTGCATTTATATGGGGAGGTGTTCGATTGTGTTCTAAGCTGTAAATAATATATACAATTAAATAAAATGTTAAAATATTAAGAAACTTAAACAAATTAAAAAATTTACAATTAATGGATAACTAATTGCACCTCTCTCGGTCATGGCACCACCCCTCGGGTCCACGAATAAAGGAGATGTCGATTTATTTGATGTTTCTGCTGAGCACCTACCCTTAATATGACTCATAACCCCCGGGTGTTCCCCCGGGGTCGTCTGCCCCCTGTCGTCATGCCAGTTTCCAGATATCCACAAGGGTAATTTTGTAGAGCCGAGAGATAAAAGGACATTTATTAAGGAATACAGGTAAATTTTAGGAGATTTCGAGTACAAGGGTGATTTTGGGGATAAGAGTTCAAAGTCAAATTCAATATGGTGGCCATGATGTCATGGCTCTACAAATCCTCCAACATGCCTTGATCCTTCGTCAAACTACATGGCCAAAACATACATAATCATACTACTGCTTGTCAAGTAGGGCTTATCTAAACCACACCATAGCTTTAGTCTTAACTCAGCCACGCTACCACATCTGACTTGCCACCCAGTCAGTTATTGTAATATACATCTGCAGAGGCCAGCAGACCAACGAAAAGTCTCGGGACGCAATCTCTGAAGGCTACCCATCTATTCAATGTTAAAATAATGATTGTTTCAATAGTGTTCTAAAATCACTCTTACGAAAACGGGTTTGTTTCCTAACACAGGTTAGAGTAGCTTCCAAGATTATCTCAATCACTGGAAGTATCGCTAATGGTGTCTCTGCTGAAGAGGTTGTTATGCGCAACTATTTATTATTACATAGATATGAAACTTATATGACACAAATAAAATAATATCAGAAATGTTACAAGATCAACATTTCTCTTAATCAACTACAAGAATCATACATTTATAAAAAGAAATACCAAAATATCGAAAGTTGCCTTTTAAAAATGACAAAAGTAGCTCTACAATATACCAAACAGTAAATACATGTCTGGTATCACTTGTAAGCGGTATCTTGAGTCATAATGAAATGTGATATGATATCTGAAGATGACCTTGTTGAAGCAGGCAGTAATAGAGAGTCGGTAGGTACATAATTACCTGTGTGTTGTAGCCACGGCCGCAGCACAGGCGAACACAGTTGTCTGGCCCTGCAGTGGTGAGGTTACAAACGCGGCCTGCAGTACCTAGGATCCCTTTGCCTGGGTCGTGTAGGCAGTAGTTAGGAGACTTGTGAATATGAACCAGTTCACTCCTGCGTGCACCAAGCCGTACTTTCCGTCTCTGTCGCATCCTCTTCGCCTGTCTCGACGCTGCCTGTAACACAGTTGATTTCTGCAGCACTATCTGACATCCACCACCAACACTACTGCAGCAGCTACACTTCTCTGCAGCGACATGTAACATCTGCAACCCACCACACCGCAGCAGCAGTTGTCACTGGTGCTATGTTAAATCTAACCTAACACACTTGCAGTAGCTACTCTTCTTTGCAGCGGTATGTTACAACTGACAAACCCTACAGCAGCAGCTAATATTCTATGCAGTGCTACAGAAAGTCTACCACCAACCCTACTGCAGCAGATACTCTTCTCTACATAGCTATGTTCCTTTTATCAAACTTCCTACTGCAGTAACTGTTCTTCCTGCGGCACTATACGCAGGTAGGAAATGTACGTTCCAACGCAGTACGATATTTTTAAATGTGGTGTTTTCCGTACAAATTACCGTAAATAGTTTCACATACAAACATGTATAATCGCAAAATTATACTCTTAAGAGCTTATAAAAATTTAAAACGTTCATCCAAACTGTTGCAATTTGAGGAAATAAGTAGTTGAAACACAACCTTTAAAAAGCGTTGTTTAAAAAATAAAATAAATTGGACCAAATTGTTACGTAATAAATAAATTATTTATGGAGGAGTAATTTATATATTGTATATTTTCAGCATTAAAAAATAAAATATATATTTTCATAGCTATGATACATGTTAAAAAGGAAGAATTTTGGCTAGACTAAGAAATGTTTTGTTGTTTATTTATAAAAATATTTTGTATTAAATGGACGCAGAAATAAATAACTATAACTTCACAGCATTGAAGGACGTCAATATAAATAATGTTTTTTTCAACTAACTCCAGCACCATCTAGCAACATGTCTAATGAAATATACTATTCTTTTCGGAATGTGTGAGAAGAATATAATTTCAAAGATTATGTTTTTGTAAAGGGGAATAAACCACTAGAGAAACAAGTTAAAGCGAAAGGTGTGAACATTATTACAAACCATCTCTTAAGAAGTCATCTACGTAGTAATTTGCACGAACTCACACCTAATTTCGAAGTGGAAAAAATGAAAACAGCAATCAAGAGTATGTTGAAAACATACGCTATTAATAATATAAATTCATACAAAGATCCGTATTATTTTTGAATGACATAAAACAAACTGTCATTAATAAAATAAAAGAAGAAGTGCAAAAAATTAACCTGAAAGTGAACTTAATGGTTTTTATTGAGTACAAGAAAGAATATGGTGATAATGTTGAATATTGTGATGCATCTTTTAAAACTAGGAATGGAATCATTGTGAAAACAACTGATATAGAAGAATACTATACGAAAATTATATTAGAAATGGAAGGATTTTAAGCTAAAGGCTATCAGTGGGCACTTAAGAGAATATTTGAACTTTAGACACGAATAAACAAATACAACCCGCTGATAGGTGGTTCTTACGTTAAGATTCCAGACAAAATCGAAGCCGAACAAGCTGTTATAACTATTGAGAACAATGATCAACAATGCTCCTTGCAGTCTATTAAGCCTATATCAGAACTGCATGCAGCACAAAAAGATCAACAAAGAGTATCCAAGTACATAACATATGAACATGTGTTTTACGATGCACTTCATGGTTTGGAATTTCCAATGTGGGTATATAAAATTCCAACATTTGATAAAAGAACGAGAATTTCTATGAATGTCTATGCAAATGAAGAAATTGAAAATTTAGAAATATAACATGAAGAAAAAGAAAACAAAGTTGAACAGGTGTATACACTTTATGTACTGAGAATAACAAAGTACAAATCTGACAAGCATATTAATCTAGTATACATCAAGGTTGAAAAGAATGAGCATTATTGTTACATAAAAAGTCTTTCGAGACATATTGGGACACAGCTTTCAAAGAATCATCGTAAAGATATATTTGCGATAGATGTTCACAATATATATTCTGAAGAAGAGTTAACTATCACGAAGAAGATTGTAGAGACCATGAGGCTAGCTGTGTGAACATTCCACACACAGGAAGTTTTATGTTAACATTTAAGAACAACGAGCATTCTCTAAGATTTCCATTTGTGATATATGCTGATTTTGAATGTTTACTTAAACAACTGATACCTGTGAACATAATGTTGATATCTCATTATCAAAATAAATAAAAAACACGAACGAGATAGCTTCTGCTTCTATGTAAAATATGAAAATTATATCTTACGAAGGATCTGATGAATCTAATGTATTCACGTGAATTCTGACGAATGGAGCAAAATCCATTGCTAATACACGCCTACACAAAAATGAAATACCGATGATACCACTAACTGCCGAAGAAGAAAAAAAAACATTTAGGAACTACACACTGTCGTGTGATAAACCTCTCAACTATGATCGAGTAAGAGATCATTACTGGCAAATTTCGTGGCGCGGCACGTAAAGGTGTAATTTAGCTTACATAAATCCAGGTTTTGTTCCAGTATACATACACAATCTATCTTAATAACACACACTTGTTCATAAGATTTAGTGATACAATTAAGTTCATGGCAAACAGTATTGATGCACTTTCTCGTAATCTTTCTAAAACATAATTTCGCAAAACATCCAAACATTTCCCTTCAAATATTCTAGACTTGGTTTTTAAGAAGGGTGTATATTGATACGATTATATGGATAATGTTGAAAAAATTATTAACAATCTTAATAAGCGTGATATTTGTGATGGAGATTATGCATTTGTACTAAAAGCGTGGAAAACATTTTATATTCTAACACTTGGTGAATATGCAAAGTTAACGACGCCGATGTTAAGATGTTAGCTGACATATTCGAAAATGTTAGAGACGTTTGTTTGAAAATACGTAAACTAAATCTAGCGTGGTAATATACAGCTCCAGGATTAGGGTGGGATGAAACGTTAAAGCCTACGATAATATAACTAGATTTATTAACAGATAACGATATGATACTAATCATAGGAAAGGGATTAAGCGGTGGAAAAATCCTAATGTTGCAAGATATACGCTAAAGCAAATAACAAATATATGACAAATTATGATGCTAAAATAGAAAATTCTTATAACATTTAGATGCAATCAATTTATATGGTTGGGGAATGATTCAATATGTACCATATGAAGGCTTTAAATGGTGCCATTATTTCCTTGGTAAGTCAGATTATTGTATAACATATTTTTGATATTTGAAGAATGATTCATTATGGGGATATATTTTAAGTTAATTTGAAATATCCGCAATAATACGGACTGAAACTAAAAAAAGGCACATAGAGTATAACAATCAAGCAATCAGATTAGATGAAACCCTACAGTGATTTAAACACACAAATGCGAACATAGGCTAAAAATGAATTTGAAAACGATTTATACAAATTAGTAATTTATTCTTTGGAAAAAGTATGGAAAATATCAATAACAGAGTTAACATTAGAAAGTGTACAAACTCCAGACAATTAAAAAATTAATTGCAAGACCAAATTTTTAAATATAGAGCTATATTTACTAAATCGTTGGTTATAATTCATATAAAAAATATCCATTTTAATGGCTCTATATATAGGAATGAGTATACTAAATTTGTCAAAAACATTCATGTGCGATATTAGTATAATGTGATTAAACCAAAGTGTGGGGATAATATTGAACTATGTTATATGAATATTGCCAATTTTTTTATTATATAAAAATGATTAATTGTTTTGATACTTCCGAATATAAAAAATAGAACATTTATCATATACTGAAAATGAAGGAAAACGTGATTGGCGAAATGAAAGACGAAAATAATGGAAAAATAATGAAAGATTTCATTGGACTGAAATATAAAATATATGCCATATATGTAGAAGGCAATGTTAAGAAACGACAAAAGGTATAAATGTCTGTAGTTAAGAACGAGATCACACATGCCGACTGTAAAAATTGTTTACTTACAAAATAAGTGTTGTACAAGAACATGAATCTTATAAAATGTAAAAAGCATGAACTGTATTAAATAGTATCTAGATAAAAATACTATGACCCGAAGATGACAGAAGAGCTATGCTTAATTAAAGATGGTGTTAACACATTACCATGAAACCATTACAAAATCTAATACGAATCAGAGATAACACATTTTAAATAGTAAAAAGTTCTCTATTTATGTAATTAAATGTTTTTAAAGTTTTTTCTTCGATTATTTTTCTTTTCGATTCAGCTACATTAATATTAAATTTAGTTTTAAAATGATAATATTGACTTTGTACACAATGAGTTTTTCAACATTCACATTCGTATTTAGTATAACAATATATAATTCGTGTATATTATTCACAACAAACCCATTCCATATTTTCTAAAATCTTCGGACAGTTTTTGTTTTTAACAATGTATAAAAAAGTTTGTTCTGTTATAATTGAAACTAATATTTTCTTACTATTATGATAGTGTTTGCTTTGACTATTACATAAAGCTTCCGTTGTACTTTATACTTTATTTTGTATAGTGAAATATGTTATTAAACTTTCATAGAATAATTTAAATCATGTTTTAAAGAGAAAAATAATTTATAAAGTATGAAAATTATCACATATTAACTCTCTTCAGTGATTCTTTAACCTATAATATAATAAATAAGATTTTCTTTACTAATTAGCACTACACTACAAATAGTTGCAGCTTCAATTCGCTTATCAAAATATTTTGCTAGTTTCAAATTAGTTCTACCCTTCACAATAGAAGTTATTCGATTAGAACAATCAACACCATACAATGGTCTTTCAGAAAGAAATTTATCTGGAGTGTAATACATTTCATTATTTATAATATTTTAATACATTAGAGTTTTTGAATTTCTGAAATATTTGTAAGCAATTCACATTTTGTCGGACATATTGTAACCTATGTCTGAATTTCTGTTTTCTTTTGGAAGTACTTCATTTTTACCACTTTAAACCGAAATGTTACTAACATAAGCATGATCAAGCATTGAAACACGCTTGTGTCTTGTTCAGAATTTTACTTTCGGTTTAGTTGAAAACCAACAATTACATAGTCTGGCATATCGTATAAAATTGACTTTAACTTATCTTATATATCAAACTGAAACGAATTCGCACAAGTTGGTACAGTTATTATTTTTGTATAGTTTAGCTTTAATTTCATCTCCATAGTTGAGGACTTAACATTCATAAGGGGCTAAGTGCCAAAAGGTAAGTTTCGAGATAATGACGAAAACTGTATATTGCGACAAACAAATGAACAAGGAATTATCCAATTGCGTTCACATATTTATTACAATAGGAAATTATATATATATATATATATACACCCCCTTCCACACTACAGCAGCTACTCTTCACTGCAATGCTATGTACATCTACGCAGTGTATGTTTATTTTTCAGATTCTCATCTCAGTAATGCTACATTATATTTATCCTCTTTCTTGATTAAGCAGCTACTCGTCTCTGCGGTGCTATGTACATCTACCACCTTCCACACTACAGCAGCTACTCTTCACTGCAATGCTATGTACATCTACAGTGTATGTTAATTTTGCAGATTCTCATCTCAGTAATGCTACATTATATTTATCCTCTTTCTTGATTAAGCAGCTACTCGTCTCTGCGGTGCTATGTACATCTACCACCTTCCACACTACAGCAGCTACTCTTCACTGCAATGCTATGTACATCTACAGTGTATGTTAATTTTTCAGATTCTCATCTCAGTAATGCTACATTATATTTTCCTCTTTCTTGATTAAGCAGCTACTCGTCTCTGCGGTGCTATGTACATCTACCACCTTCCACACTACAGCAGCTACTCTTCACTGCAATGCTATGTACATCTACAGTGTATGTTAATTTTTCAGATTCTCATCTCAGTAATGCTACATTATATTTATCCTCTTTCTTGATTAAGCAGCTACTTGTCTCTGCGGTGCTATGTACATCTACCACCTTCCACACTACAGCAGCTACTCTTCACTGCAATGCTATGTACATCTACAGTGTATGTTAATTTTTCAGATTCTCATCTCAGTAATGCTACATTATATTTATCCTCTTTCTTGATTAAGCAGCTACTTGTCTCTGCGGTGCTATGGTACATCTACCATCTCTCACTACAGCAGCTACTCTTCACTGCAATGCTATGAACATCTACAGTGTATGTTAATTTTTCAGATTCTCATCTCAGTAATGCTACATTATATTTATCCTCTTTCTTGATTAAGCAGCTACTCGTCTGTGCGGTGCTATGTACATCTACAGTCTACCCTAATATAACAGATGCTAATTCCTTCGGTGCTATTGTACATCTACCATCTTTACTCCAGCTACTTTTCTGTGCGGTGCTATATGTACATATACAGTCTACCCAACTAAAGCAAACGCTCTTTTCTGCTGGACTATGGTACATCTTACAGCTTTTTTTTTTCTACAGTAGCTACTCTACTCTGCAGCACAATGTACACCTGCCACCATTCTTACTACAGCAACTACACTTCTCTGCAGTGCTAAGTACATCTACAGTTTGAACTACTGAAGTATATGGTCTTTTCTCCTGTGCTATAGTACATTTAAAGTTTGAACTACTAAAGTATATGATATTTTCTTCTTTGCTGTAGTACATCTAAAATCTTCATTACTACAGCAGCTACACTTCTCTGCTCTGCTGAGCATATCTACAGTCTACCGTACACTACAGTCTACAATACACAATTATATGCTTGTCTCTTCTGTGCCACTGTACATCGACCACCTTCCTCACTACAGCAGCTACACTTTTCTGCAGTGCTGAATACATCTACAGTCTACACTACTAAAACAGATGATCATCCCTTCGGTGCTTTTGTACATCTGCTTTTGTACATATACCACCTTCCTTACTACAGTAGCTACACATTTATTCAGTGCTACGTACATTTTCTGTCAACCGTACTAAAGCTGACGCTATTTTCTTCGGTGCTATGATACATCTACCACCTTCCTTACCACAGAATCTGCTCTTCTCTGCAGTGTTACACATCTACGAAAGCAGACGCTCTTCTCTGCGTTGCTATGTTACAGAGAACTGGTATGACACCTGCGTGAGACGCATCATGAGAACAGCCAGGTTTGAGGAGGAAGCGTTGCAACGCGTCGCTGATTCTCCATACTTTATAGCACACGTGGAATCGCTCGCACAATGCATTCGAGTTACCAAAGTTTGTGGAGGGTTCTACTTGAATACTATCTATTCCCATTGCATCTTGTAAAGGTGCAAGCATTACAACCAACTGATTTGCAGCCACGAGTTAATTTCGCACACTGGTTTTTGCATCAATGCGCAGACAAAAAGTCTTTCATCGCTGGATTCTGTGGACCGACAAGGCTTCTTTTACGCAAAATGACATTGTCAACAGTAAAATCAGTAACGTATGGAGCGATGTTGACCCACATGCGATGGTTGAACACCGCCATTAAGTGACATTTGTTGTAAATGTTTTGGCCGTCATTGTCGGCGACAACCTCATTGGACCATACTTCTTACCGGCATGTTTGATTGGACGCCTTTATCGACAGTGTTTAGAGGGAATACTTTCAGTTCTCTTGGAGGATGTGGATTGTCAATCACGCCGACTTATGTGGTACCAGCACGATGGAGCCCCTGAACACTTCAGTTTGGAAGCTCGTGATCTTACCACCACATTTGGTGAGCGATGAATAGGCAGAGGCAGCCCTGTGAGGTGGCCACCACGCATCCCAGACCTGACACCATGTTATTTCTTTCTATGGGTTGTCTCAAGACATTGGTATACGAGGCGCCCATCAACACGGTAGATGAACTTCGCGTCCGCATTACTGATGCTTGTACTACCAGTCGCAACACTTATCACATGTTTCATCGCATAAGACACTCTGTTGTGCGTCGCTGTCAGTTGTGTATCGAAGTAGGTTGTCCCCACTTTGAACACTTACTGTCAAACACTACACACATGGATTATTTGCAATGCCTGTTATCGTGCAGTTACCATCTACGGTTTTCCCTTTTGGATTACAAGTAGCGGAAGAGCTGTTATGAACATACTGCTGTCCTATCGCCTAACTTGAATTCACACGACCAGCTTTGCAATGCGAGTTGCTTACATGGTAGACAACCAAATGACTCTCAAATATGTTTTTATATTCTCAAAAACGGTTTATCTTTAAAGTGCCGCATGAAAGTTAGTGTATGCATAATTATTTCTTTGTAAACAGTTAACCCATGCGAATGCCGGAATGAAACCTTAACACAGACTATGGCCGATGCCTTTCAAGTTTCCTAATATCTCTAATGAACTTGGTTGTCAGCGAAACATACAACCCCACTACAAAAATTCACCATTTACAATAAAATGCACTTTGTCAATACTACAATACCTGGCATGTGGGCAACCACTGCTGCACTCGCAATGGAGTACGCACAGAAGGATCGTAAATGCATTTTGTAATCAAAATAATGCACCTTGTGCTGCAGTTCTTTGAAAGCATGTCTCTCATATTTAAATGAAGGAAATCTCAGCAAATAAAACTTAAACACTGCAGATCCATACACACCTATGTCCAGCACATACCTTCATCCCTGGCGCATTTCAGATGTGAGTTTACGTAACAAGCAGCCGAAGTTCAGGTGCCTACGATGCTATAATGGCTTAGTACAGGTTGTAGTGCTCACCTCACATGCAGTGTACTGCAGCTACTGACTACTATATATTTCGTTTACGCCCTATTGATTTTTTTCAAAATGGTGGCCATTTAAGATTTTTCGATCAAGCTGATATCTAAGGAACTGCAAATATGAAATTCATCAAATTTGGTAAAAATATGCTACATACAAAGCTGACTTGACTTATGTGTATTTCGTTCATCCTGTGTTCATATTTTCAAAATGGTGGCAATCCTTACATTTTTACTATGGTATAACATATTTTGGGACATATTTTTTTTCCAGAATTTCATCCAACATGGTACACAAGTACTGCATACAAAGATTTCTTAACTTTTGTGTATTTCCGTTCACCCTGTGATCAAATTAAAATGGCAGCCATTTTCATATTTTACCATAGTAATACATATCTTAAAAAGTATTTCTCTAAACTTTTTCAAACTTGGTAGATGTACTTCATTCGCAGCTGACTTAACTTTTGCTTATCTCATTTGTCCTTGTGAAATATATTGAAAACGGAGATTGTTTTTTATCTTTATGATTGAAAGACATCGCAGAATTCCCCCCCCCCCCCAATTTTACTAAACTGGGTACTCACATATTACTTAGCTGGCTGACTTATCTTTAGTAAATTTCACGTAGCATGATATTTCTAGATTACGCAAAGGATTTTAGCTTTTAGGATTATACTGCAGCCGCTTTGAGGAAAGTAGACTTATTTGCTATGCTGGTAACATCTTGTTTTTCTAAGTGTGTTTTCCTGCTGCAAACGCAGTAAAAGTTTCATGTTCTCGTAATCTAATGCACCACGAAATAATTTATGGAAGTTATTCTATTTGACAAATTGTGGTCTGTTAATGAACTTACCTTACGTGACACCATGACAGCATGGTAGTATTTCTTCTTGAGTTCCTCTCCAATTTCGTAAAAAGGAGGGATTGTTTTCCAGCAGGTCTTGAGCTCACAGGAGCCTGATATGCCGTGGCACCTACACTGCTTCTTCATTAAACTCGACACAACCTGCGAAACAAGAATCACATTGCACTCACTGGTACTGTAGATAAACACATCTTCACTGTACATGTTTGAAGCAGTGACGAACTGCGCCTGAAGTAGCAAGCAAGAACCGTCTGTAACAATCGCAACTTACTACAGCACATTCAAACAGTTAAGCAGACTGAGACTTGTCTCTGAACCAATATTTCATTATTATCCAAGTCAAATTTCCGGCACGAATTATTTTCTCCAATTTATTATAAACAACAAATTTGCCTGAAGTAAATTGCCCTAGAATTAATACAAGACAAAAGTATTCTGCGCTGAATTGTACTAAAATGTTGTCAGGAAAGTATATTCGGATAGCAGGTAAAGAAATCACAGGATATAATTTTATCGCATTTATATCGCGTGACTTGTTATGTTGACAATTTATCGACATAAATTCCTTCATATCATGTTAGTGCAGTTAGAAAATTGTAATAACATTATTTTACTAAAGAACCACCTAACGAATGCGTTTCAGTAAATGTAGGCTATATCATAATTTTTAATTTCTACATCATCATAAATCTTCACTCACATACTTGTAATAAGTGGGACCGGATCCAGCTTGCGTCTATGACGCAGTCGCTGAGGAACACCACTGAATTGCTTTGATTCACGCATCCCTGCTTCCACTCCTACCATTGCCTTTCATTTCCTAGGATTGGCGCCCTAATTATATTCGTTCGCCATGATATGACTAGTCTCACTCTTGAGTGGGAATGAGTAACTCAGCCAATTAATATAAAACAATCACCGTTGTGTAGCTTTACTTACAGCACTGCTGGCACTGGCAACTTAACTGAACGATTTACACAACATGTCTCAGTCAACTACATGCAACATCGTACCTAGCTTACCCTCGCTGGTATGTTGATGAAATTTCGATTGGCGAATGATTGGTAACAGGTAACATTTTTCGTCCCGCATTGCACAGAATATGTACAGCTGGATATAAATATCCATTTGTTCGCCAGTTATGACCACATACCATCTTTCCATGCATAGCGTTTGACACTTGGCAATTTACCGCCTTGTAAAAGTATGTCCAATGAGATTTGACATTTCATATACAGCAGTGCTAGCAGATATGTGCCGGCTGTTGGACAACTAATTTCAGGCTTGGTTGTACACCACTCTCGGGCCTACATGGCCTTCAGGTGACATATGTTCCTCTGCATGTTTGTTCAATACTGACTTGCAAGGTTTAGTCCCAACATTATCACCCCGGAGAGTATTTGACCTGTAAAAGCAACAGCGGCTAGACGCACAGGCTAGGTCTTGCGTGACCTCATGTAAGTCTCATTGCTATCACGTTAAGCCGGAACAGATTTCCTTAGAATTCCGAGCTCGCATTAGACAAGTCGTAGACCGTTGGTAGTCTTGCCACTCTGAGTTGCTGGACACAGCTCAGACCTTCTACACAATAACTAACATGTTGTTATGAGTTGGCGTTGTCTGTCTGAAGTTAGAAGCGTCTGTTACACGATTGTCGTGTAGTCCTGTCTTAAGCGTTTCACCTTCGTCTCAAGTATCTGGAATCACAATATCGCAGCAGACGTGACGCGAAGGCCGCGATACTTATTATTGCGAACACTTGTTCGTCTGCCACGCGAGAAATACTTACATAATGTTAAATGTAAGTAGTGGCTTACCACCGCAAGCTAACCGTTTGTACAACAGCAATATATGTTTACACTATTTCCAACTTTTTTAGTTATTTTGTAGTATTTTATAAACATCTACTGGTAATCCAAAACATTAAAATTAATTCACAACTAAACGTTTGCTTAAAAAGTTTAAAATTTCCTTAAAATACCAACTAAGATCACTGCAAAATAAATCAATGGAATTAAGTCACCAGTTTCACCAACATTTAGGTTCAAAATTTAATAATGTTTTCAGCGTTTTCATTTTTTAAATGTTTAGCCTAGCAGGCCTCTATAATAACAGAATTACCAAATACTCATGTTCTGAATTGAAAATAATTGTACCATCCGAAAATCTCTGCGCGAGATGTTTACGGATGTTAAAACTATTAAAAAAAAAAAAAAAAAAAAACGCGAATATATTAAAAATTTTGGTTTTTATAGAGGCCTAGATATTATTATATTAAAAATTATGAAAACTACAGTTTTCCATTTTGTATATTTTGTGGTTTCAATGCCTTCTTTTTCTAAAAAAAACTGTTTTAATTGCTTTATAAATAAACGTTCTGTGATAAAATTTCTACTCGCCAAAAAAACTAACCGGATTTAGATGAGTAGTTCGGATTTTATTGACGATTAAGTATTGCAGTCTTCCACTAGAAATCGTAGCTTGGGCGCGGCACATAACTCAACGCTAACTGCACTAATCTATAACTGTAGGTTTCCTGAAGCCAATTAGCGAAAACCAAACAATAACAATCCTAGACAATTGTTTTAGCCAACGTTTTAAACAAAATGGTTTCCAGTGTTACAAACTTCTGAGGCACAATCTCTAACCCCGGAATCTCGTGCATTTAACTGCGGCACAAGAGATCACGCCTAATGAATGAGTAATTCTGGATAAATATTTACTCATAAAGTTGGTAAATACCATTATTTAAGATTGTCATTGAGTATTTTATCCATATTGGTTTCGAAAAATGCGTAGACATCAGTAGATGTTTTCAGCGTTTATTTATCTACTACGCACTCTTAAGTGGCCATCTATAAAAGGGCCGAGACATACGCTCTTATCTGAAGCAGTAGTCCTATGAAACTTCACACAAACAAGCACAACATATTTGCTAAGCTAATGGAGCCACTACTCCCCGTCCCCTTAAAAAAAACTACAACACGTTTGTTCTTTGGTAGACTTGTCATCTTTTAAACTTTGAAACGAATGTGTCGCTAAAGAGTATCAATCGAGCTCAGTAAATAATGTTTCTACACGACTCGTCCTCTGCAGCCCTTTGTAAAAATTTTGTAACGATGCATTTTCTTGGTAGGTAGCATCAACTGTACAAAGTAGAGCTTCTATGATAATTGTGGAATTGTTCATGCAGTTTCAAACACAGGTAATGCTAAAACTAATTTGCAAATGACATAAAATATTTCCAGAAGGAATAATATGCTAATTAATTAACATTCCTGACTGTGTTTGTCTGTTTGTGTGTGTGCGTGTGTCCCCAAATATTGTTATAATACAGAGACAGGATTGTAATTAAATTCATTAGCGGTGCTATACTGACAGATGTGTAATGCGTTAATGCCAAGTTTTTACTTTTAACGTTATGTTATACATCGCAAACCATGTGACAAATTCTAGTAAAATTTAATATATTTATGGTTCATCTTCTACGCATTGAAATTAAGGGAGCGTGATATGAATAAACAAAGACGTTTTCGTGGTTCATACCACTAAAGCATTTTTAGTCGAATACAGCGTTATATTTAGCCACTTAGTTACCGGCTTGGAATCTGCCACGACATTAATACATGAAGATTTTGTAATATATTTCGAGAACAACTAGACTGATTGTAACAAAATGTAATAGTATGTTCATCATACAATCTATGGCATGAGCAGGATCACTAATTTGTAAGATAACACGACTTGATTAATTAAAGAACATGTTATTGTATTTTTGGCCATGACATAGTTTATCATTTGGGTTAATTTGCGCACAAATTTAGACTGCAGAATTTTTTTAAAATGTTGGTAATGACTTGTTTAATTGATATTTGATCATACAATATGATTCAAAATTGGACAAATAACTTATAGGAACGAGTGTCATATATTCTGAATCAATATACAGATTTAAATAACACTCGGTGTGTTGAAAGGTTCAAGTCTAAAAGATGCAATTCTGCCTCACATTCACATTTACTTCGACTTGAAAAGTAATGTTTAAAAAATATTGTACAAAACTCAAAGTGGCTTGGGCTGTTTTAGCTGTCATGTAGTGCAATGATCAGCTCTTCGTAGAAAATTCGGAGCAATTAATGGGATTGCGACGAGATATGTCGGACAAGCAGGGATACAGAAGAAAACTACTGGCAATTTTTGTAGAAGTTAGTTCATTTTATATTTTACTGTCTTGGTCTGATGTGCATGTAAAGCGTTGAAACAGGCAGGGTGCAAAAATGTTTTATTTTGATCCTATCGCTTATCTCGAATTTATTAAACTTTCTGCGGTGACCCATAAACTTATGTTGGATTTTGTACTCATAGTTCCAAACTTTTACTTGTGTGCATTCTACACAGCCAATTAAAGATATCTGATTTTAGTTTAGTTTACTCCATTCATGGCCGTTTTTTTTGTGTCAAACCTGTTCTAACTCCCAGGGTGTTTTACTTGGTTTAATTTAGTAAAATAAAGTTTACATAATACCATTTCTCATAACGTACAACTTGACTCTAGAGATAAATGTTGTCAGGCTCCAACTTGTGCTCGCAAGTTTTGTTTAGTAATCTCAGTATCTCGCAGACTTGTGTACACTAGCGGAATGAAAGAAAGCCAACATTAAGGGCTCGCTGAGAAGCAGGAGTTGTAATGTTAGTTTTCTCCGGAGACACGAGAGAAAGAGGACTGGCTGGTGCTCGCAGTGCGCAGAGCTTGTCAGAAACACGAGAGTGGGGAACGACTTAATCCCCGGCTCGCACTGCAACATTAACGGCGCGGTAATGGTGCTCTTGCACGCTGTAATACCACATCTCCCTCAGGCACTCTCGCCTCTTGTGTAGTGTGCGGTGTCACCAACCTTCTCTCAAGCTCTAGTTTCATCCCCCTTCCATATATATCTCGTAGTCAACCCGTTCTGTGTGCAACACAACTTTACTCTACTTCATTTCAGTATACTGTGAGTTTATACCTATATGTTATGGTATGCTGACCCGTCGGGAGTGAATTCGTTAAGTCAAATAAATTGTGAATTTGTAAGGTCAAATAAATAGTGAATTAGTAAGGTCAAATAAATAGTGAATTCGTAAGGTCAAATAAATAGTGAATTCGTAAGGTCAAATAAATAGTGAAATAGTAAGGTCAAATAAATAATGAATTCGTTAGGTCAAATAAATAGTGAATTCGTAAGGTCAAACAAATAGTGAATTCGTAAGGTCAAATGAATTGTCAAACAAATACAAATTTGGGCCTATAGTGACGTATGACGGAGTTATATACGCCCTCAAATGTGAAAGTGGGAATTGTGTAATTGGACAATAAAAATCTCAGTCATACGTAACCGAGTAACCAAATTTCGTATACCGGCTACAGGGGTAGGGACCGACGACAGGAAATTACGCTACAGAAAGAGCACCACTTCATACTTTAAGTAGTTTGAACTTTGTAATCCTTGACTTGATGTGATTGGTCATGTCATGTAGGTGATCAGCATGTAAACATTAATATACTGGATGTTTCTGAAATACTTTTACAAACTTTGAGGCTAAGTTCTCTACATCGAAATAAGAAAATAATTCATACAAACATGTGTCAGAAAACCATTACTTTCGAGTTATTACTGAAATTTTTGTTCAAAGCGTTGCAAGGTAATTAGTTTTGTAAACATTCATTGAATAATGTTATTAATTGCAGATGCCCTGAGTTATATCCTCTTAGTATTTACTGAAGTGTCAAACTCAAAAAGTCACAGAAATGTTCGAAATGACAGCCTCTTTCATCCACACACAAATGCACATGTAGGATCCTGCACTGTCGCACCCTTCCAAATACTCCCACATAGTGTCGTACAGTTTCACAGGCATCCACGACACATTGATGAAGTGTATCTGCATTAGAATTGTCCGTTGCATAAAGCAACTGTTTGAGGTGAAACAACAGATAAAAATATACAGGGTTGAGGTCAGGGGAACATACAGGCCATGGAACCAGTCTTTTTTCCATCTGACCTGGAAGATATAATTCAGTGCATCTCGAACAATGTGGCCGAAATGGGCTGGCACACCGTCGTGCATAAACCACATGTTTCTTATTATTATAGGCATATTCTCTAGCAATCCTGGAAACATATTCTGGACAAATTCCTTGTAGACAGCGCCTGTAAGTTGTGCTGGATAATATATTTTAACAACTTTGCTGTCCTGGGCGCAGCCAGGTTCACTTCGAATGGAGGGCTTATATGATTAAATATAATGACTAAAATTAGGGGTTTTAATTTATTATTCACTCTACAAAACACTCTACATTAATTACACAACACTTGCAAGCAACTCTCTCTAAGTAAACATATACAGCTATTATATACAGACTACCTAACAGTCTAATTTACTATTCTAATACTGGCTAATTAAATGTCTATCTCGCTGAGTTCTCCAATCGCATAGTCTCTACAGAAGAATGTCTCGCCAATCACCACTACATACAGTTAAACCTGTTCGTCCGCTCACACTTACTCACACCCCTCCTGGGGCCGATCAAATATCGCTTTTTATGGATGCAACGCAACATTTGCACCTGTGTTGCACTTGGTTGCGCTGCATTAGAATTAAACAAACATGTAACGCCATAGAAGACTCGTGTAACTTGCTCTGCGTTTGCATTGCTGTGCTTCGGTGCAAATAGCAGGTGGCGAAATTTAATCGGACCCCAGGAAAGTCACCTTTGTCCACAGTAGCAAAGCCTCTTCTTCATTTTTCTAAAAAAAAAAAAAAAACTGTTTTTAATTGCTTTACAAATAAACGTTCTGTGATAAAATTTCTACTCGCCAAAAAATCTAACCGGATTTAGATGAGTAGTTCGGCTAATCGCTGTTCAGACTCTCGCGGCTCGCAGCGTGCCTGCTTATATAGTACCTGCGTCGAGGCCCAGAATATTCTCTATGATTGCCGACAGGGCTGGATAAGGTAAGTTTAACCTTCGCGATGTTTCGGTAACACTCAGCCATGCCCGAGCTGAATGCCTGTAAATGGCAAATGACAGGTGCCCACTCATACAGAGGGCCGTTGACATCAGTCCGATCAGTGACGCCAGTCCCCCGAGCATGCCATGGTGCCAGAAGGGATGAAGCTGGGGGAGGGGGAGGGCCGCATTCCAGTGTTTCGTTGCCTCATGTGTAAACAAGACAGATAGGATAAACAAAGGATCGGCAGTTTTTGCAACAAACCACTGGCAAAAGTTCAGCCTCGGTGAATAATCGGCAGGCGAAAGACCCTGACCATGTTGAAGGTGATAAGGATAAACTAAATGTTCATGAAGTACCCTCCATGCAACTGAATGAGATGTACTACATAATTGAGCCACTTGTCATGTGCTGATACATGGGCCTTTACAACCAGTAAATTATGTTCTTCCTGGTCAAGCATACGAACGTCTCTTGGCCTTCCTCGATCGACATGCTATGATGCTAACGAGTCTGTTTCCGCAACACGACGACAAAGAGCAGCAATGTTGGCTGACTAGGCTGCTTTCGGCCAGGAAATGCCATCTGATACAACCATGCAGCCTCACGTCCGCTACCATTCGCGCGACCGTACATAAAAGTCATATCAGCCTGCTCACGAAATGGATATCCTGCCATGGTTAGAACTTCAAAACAACACTAGTCAAATGTCATGAACAGGTTATTCACAAATGTAAACAAGCTTCCTCGGTAACATATCGACATACAGATTACAGATGAGTTTATGACACTTTCACCAGTGCTAAGACAGTATAAATTAAGGCATCTGCAATCAATAACATTATTCAGCGACTTTTTACAAAACTAATTACCTTGAAACACACTGAACTTAACTTTCACTAATAACTAAAAAACTAACGCTTTTCGGACACATGTTTATTTGAACTTTTTTCTTGTTTTTGTGTAAGGAACCCATCCTCGTCGTTTTTAAAAGTATTTCAGGAAAATCCTGTGTAAGTTCGCCTTCAGAAAAACTGATATGTGAACTGTTTTCCTCAGAAATCGCATGTTAAGTTGGGAAGTGGCATTGTGGTGGCCTAAAAGGTAGGCAGACGATAACAGTGTTGGGTATTACAGTATGAGTATACGAGTAATGTTAATAGATGATTCCCGCCCAAGCATTAATTCAAAACAAATTAATATATGTGATTCTTCTGTTGCATGTGGGTTGATGTACGCCCACACATGCTCGTTGTGGAAGTTGAAGACACCCTGACTTGTAAAAGAGGCTTCATCGATGAGTAGAACTTATCGTCCGAAACCTGGTACTAGCCTTATGTGGTTTTTGTACCACTCACAATGATGCAAACGAGCAGGTCGATCAGGAGGAAGAAGGACCTGCACTGGCTGGCAGTGAAATGTGTACAAGCTGTCTCCTGTAAAATGCAACTTACTGCCGCTTGTGATTTCGTTGATCGCATTAAGAATTCCTTGAATGCCAATGTATTGATTAGTATAAACATCGTCCAATTCATCGTGTTCGATGTTCAATTGAGGTCTGCCAACACTGAGGTAACTTGCGTATACAGTTCCTGTTTCACGCAAACACTGCTGAACTGACGCGAAAGGATGTGCATGCAAGAAACCTACAGATGTAAATTAATACTTTTAGCGTTGAATTATGTACCACGCCCTCTTAAAAAAGTTTTTTTAAGTTAGAGCATCAGAAGCAATATCATGTAATATTTTTCTTGCGTCACCATAGATAAAAAGTAATAATCATGTAAAAATGTAAAATAGGCTATAATGGAATGTGTCATAACTTTTCGTACATTTTTAAACCCCGACCGAACAAAGTAGTACAACAGTGACACGTTGAATCCTCCTTCGGGAGATATAATTAGTTCCGATCTCCGGTCCAGTCAACCCAATTGTTTTTTCCACAGCAAGCGGAAATCATCCCAGGACATGCTGGAATTATTACTTAACCAGGCCCATGGCCGATATCTTATGTAATTTCCTTCATTTGTTAGAAATTTATGTAATTGCCTTGAATGAACTCGATGTCAACGAGCCATGAATTCCATACTAAAACAAAAGAATAAATAATCCTAAAAAACTTAATGTTTAAGTAGAAAATTTTGTGAAAATTTTAGGATTTAAGATAAAATGAAAAGTTTCCACTTAAGGCTGACTAAACTTTTTAGGCCTTTTTTAAGTTATGTTTCAAGTTACTTAGTAGGGGGCCCTGAAAATACTAGGCGAAGCATGTGTCATATTGGCATTTTCAAATGGTGCATCACTACAAAAAGAAAAGTAACCGGGGTGGTTGATCTGAAGAGAATATGTGGAAAACTATGGGTGAGGCTAATCGAACAAGCATTGTAGAAGCTTCCAGGCGATATGGTGTTCCATTTAACCCTTTACACTTACATGTGCAGACTGGGACATCAGATAAAGTACTTGGACGATTCAAGCGGGTATTCTCTCCTGATATGGAACTGGAAATAGTAAGATATGCAAAAGAGACGGATAAGAAGTATTGTGACTTAAGTAGAGAATCCCTTCAAGAGCTAGCATTTTTACTTGACTCCCAACATGCATCAGATTGGTAAATCTGGTAGAGCTTAGCTTGAAGGGTTTATGAAAAGGCATCCCGAGTTCTCTTTCAGAACACCAGAATCTACTAGCATAGGGTGCAGGGTTCAACAAATATATGGTAAATAGATTTAATGACAATTTATGGATGGTTTGTGAACAACATGAATTTATTAAATGGCTCCTGGACATATACAACATGGACGAAACCGGTGTAAAGACGTCTTCAAGCAGACCTCTAAAAGTAATTTTTTCAAGGGTAAGAGGCAAGTTGGAGCCGTTAGTAATGCCGAAAAGGGGGAACTTACTACAGTTATAGTTTGTTGCAACACAGCAGGCAATTATCTACCACCATATTTCATATTCAAAAAGAGAAAAAAAGAGTACCAGAAAGAATCTTAGTTGGTGGATCAATTAGCAGCACTGCCTGGTGCACAGATTCTGGCTGGATAAATGCAAGTATTTTTCATGAGTGGTTGAAGTATTTTGTGTTCAGTGTGATGCCTTTTCTTAAGCATCCTTGCCTTTTAATTCTTGACAATCATGCATCTCACTTGAACTTGCAATCTATTGAACTGGCCAGTGAAAATGGAGTTATAATAGTCTCAGTACCTCTCCATACGACACATAAACTTCAGCCGTTATATGTAACAGTTTTTAAATCTTTCAAAGATGCATTCGAAAGGGCTGTGGACACTTTCCAGAAGAATCATCCAGGCCACAGAATCAACAAGTTTGACATACCTCAGCTAGTCAATAAAGCCTTCGAGAAGTGTGCAACTGTGGGTTCTGCCACAGCAAATTTTCAAAAGTGTGGGATTTGGCCTTTCAACAGAGATGTTTTCTCAGCTTTGACTTCGCCCCTTCTAAAGTCCACTTTGACCTGAAGACCCATCGTTGGTATCTGAACACTTGTCAGTTTCGGCAAATGTAGCTTCTGATATTCCTGTAAGTTTATCCAATGAGAGTCCTGCAGCTCTTCCAAGCAATTGCGAATGGTCAAGTGTTGTTTCTTCCATTATTTCCTATGAAGATCATTCTGTCTCTTATAGGTCTTCTTGCACTGTCAAATCTACCAGCTCTTGTGAGACCAATGTTGTACCTAGGGCTACCTGTTCTTACATTGTATTAGCTGTTTCTCCTATCTGCTCCCGCGAGTCTTCAGTCTGTGGTATTTTTTCTAATGAAGTCTGTACCACTAGACTTGATTTCATCAAGACTGCTGTTGTTCATGCTAATGCTCATCCAGAGGATAATACTGAAGAAGCTACTTTGGATTATGCTTCAAGATCATGTTCATATGACCATGAAACCATGCATATCGTTGTGCCAAACACTATGGGTACTGCATCTGCTTTCAACATTTCCCCAAAATACATTTTGCCACTCCCAAAGGCTAAGAGAGCTTCAAGACCCCAACGACATCGTACCTGTTAGAAATTTGAAATCCTAACAAGCTCCCCATTCAAGAATTAGCTACTAAAAAACGAAGCAGTCCTAAATCAGTTAAGAGATATCTGTTTCCTAAGCTCAGTGATTCAGGAAACAACGAGAAAAAAACAAAAGATTCAAATAAAAACCAACATTTAATTTTTCCAAAGTGTCCTGTTGATAATCTCGTTCCTGATGAAAATGTGTTAGGTCTTATTTATAATGAGCCATATAATAACAGTAAAGATAAGGAAATGTGGGCTCAATGTAACATCTCTCCGCAATGGGCTAACGAAAACTGTACAGATTTCAACAACAAAACTGGTTTCTATGTTTGTTACTTCTGTAGTAGTACTTAACTTAATTAACTATTGTATTGTGAAAACTTGATTAGACGAACATTATACCCAGTCATTTGTGCATGTGGTCTCGGGTGTGGACCACTAACTATGTGAGCGGACAAGTGGGCTACAGTGAATGAAACAACCGCGGCCGTGATAATGTATTTATTTACATGTAAACACTGCTACATTACGTTGTGTTACACAGCGCGCTACTTACAGGCAAAGCTCTCGCGGCCACTGCTAGAGTCAGACTAAGTGTTCCTCCCCGGTCTCGCT